>PVKB01002528.1:0-272380 GCA_004027205.1 Ctenodactylus gundi
AATACTCCCCCAGTATTAACGGAGAATAAATTTCAATTTAAGATACTAAATCTAGCTAAGCTAGAATTCAAAAATAAATTAAAAATGTATAAATAGAGGCAGTTAAAAAACATGCTGAGGGGATTTACTACAGCGAAGTGTGTCTCAGAAAGAAGCTAGTTGAAGGAGGAGGGTAGCCAGGCTAACCAGGAAGGTGTGAGAAATGTGTCAGTGAAACAGTTCGCAGAAGGACAAATTAAATAAAAATCGACTGAGTAAAAGAAAACATATAACTTTTATGGCAGAATAGTTATATATAAGATGGAATCAAGGCATTGAAAATTGGAACATAGAGGGGACCATGATCAGAGTTGCAAAGTGGGTTGTTTGAATCGATTTTGAGAAAAATGAAGTTTTTGGTTAATTTTAAACATCCATAGTGAAATATTCATGTTTTACACTTAAAGACAAACACAAAAAGAAACAAGAGGAGAAGGAGAAGGATGAGGAAGGGGAGAATGAGAAAGAGAACAAATAGGTGCAAACTAATAGCAAAAAAGGACAGTAAAAACCTGTTCTAGCAAATAGAATTCAAGAAAGAATGAACAAAAAAGAAAAATGGAAGAATTGAAATATCAAAGGAATACAGTAAAATGAACTTAAATGTATGAGTAAGTCCCCTACTAATGTAAGTAGATTGAAACAGCACTTATAGAGAGATTCTCACTTTTTAAAAGTGAAACTCGCCATAAGCTATTCATAAGAAATTCATCTAGAACAAGGGAGAAAGTCTGCAAGTAAACAAATAGAAAACAATACAACAAATTAAAAAGAGAGGTATTATATAACTTGAAAATAAACAATTTTTCAGGAAAAGAAAATTACTTTGAACCTGGAGACTCTTAAAAACACAAGATCGACATTTATATAAGCAAACAAGAGTTGCTAAGAAAGGTTGGCCAACCTCTGGTAAGAGATGATTCTAACGTATGTCTGTCAATAATTAATAATAAAATTAGCGGAAGAATTTCAAAAAACGAGTCAGTGGCTGAGACAGCCAGCTGTCCATCCAAACTGTGCTCCTCCCACGGTGCTCCTTCTGACCCCCACAGTGCTGTTGCCACTGGGACATGGTGCTCTACCCAGGACTTCACTTCCCAGATCCTTTGCATGTGATGTGTGATGACGAGACTCTTGTGGCTGGTTGTTTTTGATCCCAAAAGAATAGGAACAGAAATAGTTGATTAAAACAGCAATGAGAAATTATTTTCAGTCCATCAGATTGACAAAATTTTAAGCCTGACAGCACAGAATACTGGCAAGAGAACCATAAAAAAAAAAAGGACCACGGTACATTGAGCCCCACAGAGAGAGCACTAGGGCCGGCAAGAGCTCTGCCAATGCTGTGTGACTCTTCCCTGCTGAGAAAAAACAAAAAACAAAAAACAAAAAACAAAAAAAACAAAAAAAAAACTGAATGTCAGAGGAAGCACTAAGAGGCCAAGGGCCAAAATGTCCTCTGTGCGGTGCATGCAAAGTTGTCGCGAGGAGCAAAAGAAGCACACAAATGCTTCAGTCATTTTCTCAGATTTTTCTAAAAAGTTCTCAGAAGAGTGAAAGATCTTGTCTGCTAAGGAGAAGGGAAAATGTGGAGACTTGGTGGAAGAGGGAGACCAGGTCAGTTATTCACAGGAATCAAGACCTGTGTCCCAGCCAGCCATGGTGACTCATGCCGGGAATGCCAGTATTTGTGCCGGCACTCTTGGAGGCTGAGGAAGGAGGACCACAAGACTGAGCCCAGAGTGGGCAACTTATCAACTTAGTAAGATTTTGTCTTGAGAAAAGAATAAAATACATACAGGGCTGGGATTGTTCCTAAGTGCCACCAAAGGCAAAATACAAAAGGAAAAAAAGAGGGAGAGAAACCTACATTCCTCTGAAAGGAGAAAAAAGCAAACAACAGCAACAACAAACCAAGCATCTCATGCACCTAAGAGACTTTCTATAGCCTTGTTCTTATTTTCTGAATATCACCTTCAAATCAAAAACATCCTGGTCCAACCACTGGTGATATTGAAAGAAATTGGGTAAGACCTAAAATGACGTTGCAGGCAACAGGCAGCCCAGTGAAGAGAAGGCTGCTACGCTGAAGGGATGATCAGGAAAGGGCATTGCTGCCTCCTAAGCTGAAAAAAAGTATGAGGCGACAAAAAGTGATCAAGGCTGGAAAAAAGCAAGACAGGGAAGAAAGAGGAGTTAGGCTAAGGAAGAGGAGGCAGGTGAAGGGAAGAAAATGTTGGTGAATTGGTCTTAGTATTTGTGTGTGTGTGTGAGTGAGTGCATAAAGATCCCTTGTACCTAATTCTTTCCTTGTAGAAATGTAAGGGGGTGGAAGATTTGCCTGCAACCTACACAGTGACTTTCTTATGTAGTTAACACAGAACCAAACATATCTTGAGATATCGCAGTTCTGGCAGCACCTACAATAGTCAGGAAGCTTGCTTAATTCTAGTAGTGGAATTGTCAAATTGGCAGAGATTTCTAAAGTAGGTCTTTCTTAGTGCAGGGCACAAATTATCTACACGTGGAGATAGCAGTTTTTATCTGAAATTGCCCGTAGGAAAAATAATGCCACATTAATTGCAACAAATGTTGCAAATATTTTGTTGGCATTCTGAGTTTCTACAATATATCTCATAGTAAATTGTTATATCATTTGAGTAAATATATATACACAAATGGAAAGGAAGAATTTGAAGAATTGGACTTTGAATTTGAAGAATTTTATGAAGGTATTCCTTACACACTGTTTGTAGCAAGGAGAGAAAATATAGCTGCCATCAGAAGAAAATAATCACTTGATATTCATATGACAAATGCAATAAACCAACTCTAAGACATTAACCAGATCTGCATGTATCATCACACGAAGACCTCAAAAATGAAACAAGGAGAGAGGAAATTAAATTCAAACAGAAAGATGACCCACAAGATACTCCAAATACAATTGCTTAAGAACATGAAGGTTAGGATTTCGTGAATACACGAAGAGGTGGAAAACACACAGTGATGTATGTGAAGGATGACTCTGGGATCACACTTTACTACGGTAAAAGACACGCTGGTATTAATCCCCCTCAAAACACCTCCTTCACTGCAACTACGCGTTTCCCATCGTTCTTGCCACTTTTGGAAGCAGTTCTGAAAGTCTTTGTCGGTGTCTTTATGTGGTATGATTGAAAATACAGAATGCTGTACAGCTGCAGCGTTCTTGGGACCCTCAGAACAGATGAGGAGGATTGGACAATGGAGAAACCATTTTGGAGACTGGCTTTGGTGAACGCAGCCTGATGTACTAAGGAAGTACGGGGCGTATATAGACTACAACAACGTGGAAGTCGCCGTGGCCCAGTGCGTGGGGGAGACTCAAAACTTTTCCTTATACGTCCTTAACCAGTGGGATCGTCCAGAAGGAGGAAGGAGGCGTAGGAAGAAGGTGAAGGAAGCAGGGTAGGGCCGCTGATCAGCTAGTTGTCACTAGAGGAGGGGCTGTGAGGCCTGCCTCAGACGCCATCTTTGTGGTGAAGCCTGCTTATACCGTAGTGTCCTGGACATGTGCTAGATAGGCTTCGACCCAGCCTGAATCCCTCACACTGTACAACACCACCCAGCAGGAATCAGGCTTGTGATACGTTAGATGTGTTCTCATTCACCTTTTTCACTTAATCTGATATCATGTGACTTGTGGATTTTTCCCAGAATCCAAAAGACCCTGAAAAGTAAATTTTTTGAATAGACTCAGGATATGAAGGTAGCTACGACAGTGCAGCCTAATTCACTCGAGGACAAGGACTGCCCAGAGGGCTTCAGAGAGTCAGGAGTGATGGCATGAGTGCCTTGGAAGCAAGGGCAGGCCATCGAGGGAAATTGATGGCAATGTCTCTTTTAATGTAATTTTTAAAAGCTTAAATATCACTATTTTTAATTGCACTTCAGATATATATATATATCAACTTTACCAAAGCAGCTCCCTCTAAAGTGCAGGGGGAAAAGACAGATGAAGTTTGGCAGCCTCCACAATTTCTTTAGTTTTTTGTTGTTGTTGCTGTTGTTGTTGTTGTTAGAACAGTAAAACAAATGTGATAAAATATTAACACCTATTAAATCGATTTTCTGTCATAAGTTAGAAACAAGAAATGAATACATTATTTGAAGAACTTTCAAACAAAGTAAAACTGGACAATATAAAACTGGTATTAATGATCAGACAATATGGTCATGATCTTCACCCAAGGTGAGAGGTCAGATGCCACAAGGGCAAGATGCTTCTGGGCAGGATCATTGTTAAGTTTTTCACCAGGAAAACTACAGGCTTTTAAAAAATCAGTTTGAAGCTATCACATAATCATTTATATTAACCTATTAGTTATTTTAAGCTCTTGATAGGTATTCTGTTGTTTGGTTTCAGGAAAAAAATTTAAGATTTTAAAATAATTACTTAGATGTACAAAAAAATTCTCTTTTAAAATGGAAAAAGGTTTACAACTTTGGAATGAGCCTTATCTAGAGTTGAGACCCCTAGAATCTACTTCCTGCTACCACATCGTGTTCCATGTTGTCAGTGAGCCTGGCAGTACCCGGATGTGTTCCAATGGTGGAAATCGAGTGCTTGGCAGGGATAACGAGGTGCAAGCGCAGTGTTACAGATTCTTTCTCCCTGATCAAGATTATGATCTACCTAGTAGATGAGCAAAGCTAACTATTTTCTCCCCCTCCCTCTGGTTTCTTCCACTTTCTGTCCTTTCTCCTCTTCTTCTTCTTCTTTTTGTCCTTCTCCATCAGCCATTCCACATGCAGACATCATGTTTTCCAAATATTGTCACATTAGCTGTCACTGGAATGAAGGAGACATGTTTGTTCTTGTGAGTCAGATGGTAGAACTTAGGCTTTGAGAAGCGAGTAACTGGAGAAGATCACAGACAGTCCACAGCAAAGTCAGGATTCAAAGCTCATTTTAAAATCTGTGTTCTTAACTATAGTGTTAACAGGCTGCCTGACAGGTTGAAGTACTTGAGGAGCTGCATGAACTGAGTACTCGCCCCCCCCCCACTCTTTTTTAAAAAATAAAAGCTTATAGATGGGCTTATAGATGGGAGTACTTTGAAGGAAATCAAAACAAATCTCTCTTTTAATGGGATTTTTAAATTTTAAAAATATTGAAGTAAATATTTGGTTGAAAGTAAAACTTAAGTAAAAAAATTGGCTGAAAAAAAAAAGTTCTGACTGAGGAAATTAAAATCTAGATGGTTGTGACATCCTTAAGCATAAGTTTTTAATACCAGTTAGAGCTCTGCCTTTAAAGAATCACTAATCCAAAATAGTTCCAGAAAAGCAAGTAATTCATTTGTTTAAGGTGCTATCTCTCTCAACAATCCATTGAAATGAACTTTCTCCAGTCAAGGCCAAACCCATATTGTGTAAAGGATCACTCAGACACACCTTATCTTAACTCTGCCACCTGGTGGCTTGCAGCAGAGGTGGTTCCGCCCTTGGGATTTTAGGAAACTGAAAGAGCCTTTGGTTCATAAAGAAGAATAAAGTTCCCCTGCTTTTGGAGGGCAGGTTCCCTGAAAGACAGGATGCTTGAGATAGCATAAGTCAGGTGCCACGCAAAGGGATTCATACCTGAGCTGAGCAAGGAACAGGCAATACTACCAGCAGAGGAACAATTTAGGCAATATTACTGAAGTAAAAGACAGCATAGTCAATTTTCTTATCTCAATAAATATACTAGATATTGAGAACGACACTTGCAAAATCAAGTGATGGAAGGACTGTCCCTCTCTGTAAAAATTTCTTAGCTTCTTATGAGTCTAAAATGACATATACTTTCAAAGACTTTTTAAAAGCTAGAATAGTAACCAAAATATTTGAAACTTGACACTGATAAGCACCTACTGAAAGGCAGAATTTGGAAGAAAATGTGGCAAGGACAGTGGACATGTACCATCCTGAAAAGCAGGCCCAGCCCAGGGTATTTGAGACTCTGAAAGGAGTTTAAGCTGCAGAGCCATGTGGTTGCTGCTACTTGCATCGTGTTTTTCTGTTTTCCTTCATTTTATTAATAAGTTTATGAGTGATAGGAAATGTTTATATAGAACCTCAGTGTTTTGTGCACATATGTGTCTCTTTAGAGTTACAAACTCTCCCTCTGCCTTGTTACATGCCTGAGTGGACACTGGTCACTTGTGCCTACTCTATGACAATCTTTCTAACCTCCACCGCTTTGCCTGTTTCTCTTGGATCTTCTGCCTTTTGAGCTGGGCTGTAATATTCTCGGTTTTATCCTCTGAGTGACCTAAAAAAAATTTCCCATGCCTAATTTTTTTTCCTCATTACTTGAATCTTGAAGTAAAATTTACCAATCCTCTAGGCTGACCCTAACCTACGTGAGAAGGTGACCACAGCTATGGCAGAAAAATCAAGTTGGATAAGAGAAACATTACCTGGGAGCCCAGGTCACTCAGAGTTCAGCAAGAAAAAGCCATGAAAAGCAATTTTTCATTTGTTATAATTCGACCATTTATTCATGAACTCACCTACTCGCTTACAAATAGTTATTTTAAAGTCCATAGTAGGTGCTGGAAACAGATAAGCTAACAGGCTATAGCTCTTGCCATTAAATACCCCCAGTCAATGGGGTCAAGGTTATAAAATAATTGTAGTGGGAGATAGGATCTGTGCCTGTGCCTTGTAAAAGCAGAGCGTTTGCACAACGCGACGTGATCAGTTCTGCTGAGAAGGCTGGGTCACCAAGGAGCAAGGAATCTAATCTAACTTACGAGGCATGGAAACTGGACAAACAGTAGCTATGGCCTGCAGTTTATGAAGTGCATTTGTCTTTACGTCACACACAGTCACCAGAGTGAAATGAGCAGACAACACTTGTCTGAACTCCTTCATGTCGGCAAGGTAAAGGTCACATGATATAAATGGGAAAAAAATCAAGAAGAAAAATATTTTCCCAGAAATGGAAACCTCTATTTGTATAATAACATATTTAGTGGAGAGGCAGAAAGGAGAGTCAATCAATCTCTTACTCATTTAATGAACATTTATTGAGCTCTATTTTACAAAAGCACTCCAGTAGTATCTCAGAATTTTAAGAATTACAAAAATCAATCATTGATATGAGTCTCTAAGATCACCATCTTTCCAGCAAGACCTGATATAGCCTCTCACAATGACCTCTCATTCAAAAATCATGAAAACACTATGAAAAGAGGAATAACAACCTTAAAAAATAGAAAAAAAAAGATTTTTTTAAAATTTTTGCAACAGGTTCTTGCTCTATGGTCCAGGCTGGTCCAGAACTCACTCTGTAGCATAGGCTGGCCTAGAACTCACAGCAATTCTCTTGCCTCAGCCTCCCAAGTGCTTGAATTGCAGTCATGGGCCATCATACCCAGTTTATGAGGTGCTAGGGAATTGAACTCAGGACCTTGTGTTTACTATGCAGGCATGTGCTTTAACTGCTGAGCAATGATCTCTACCTCCCCCATTGCCCGGGCCTTTAACATTCTTTACTGTCTTGTTTGTCTTAAAGACTTAGAGGCTGAACTCACCCTGAAAACCAAGGTTGTCTTTGTGGGTATAGGTGTTGTATTAGGGATTGAGTATAGGGCCTTTGCACTAAGTTAAGTTTCCACCATTTTCCCCTAAGACAGGATCTCATGAAATTTCTATTATCTCCTGGGCTGGGGTAGCTGGCAGGGGCAGCACTTGCCCAATCTGTGCAGTCATCTCTCTTTTGGTCAGGTGTAATACTCTAGGTTTATCAGAATAGTGTGCTCCCAATCTTCTGTCTGTATAGCTGAAGCAGGACAGAATGTTAAATGAGGAGCAGAGGCACAGCGGGGAGAGAAAGAGAGGAGTTAGAGCTTTGCAGTCCCAGCGCTGTGGATTCTGTTAGGATAGCATCAGAAAGATCTCTGTGCTCCGGCAGGCTTGTTGCACAGTGCAGAGTGGTTATTTGTTTTGCTTTGTCTTTAACGTGTTCAATCACGTTCATAGAAGAGTTGCAGTAGAAGAGAGTAGAAGGTACTGGGGTTGAGTCCAGGGACTTTGCACTGAGTTACATTCCCAGCCTATTTTTATTTTTCAATTTGCATATCTTTAGTTATGCAAAACTGTAGTAAGTATGGGACTCTCAGGTCCTGGAGCATTTAGACTACTCTACAGGGTCTTCCATGTGATGGCCTGAGGATTTCAGCAAGCACCCAGGTGGTCAGAGAGTGGGATCACTGGGAGCTCACACACGAGTGGGAAGTTAAGGTTTGGATGTGGAATGTCCGCCAAAAGCCTCATGCATTTGAACGTTGTGGAATACTTTTGATGTCATGGACTATTAAGTGGGGCCTGGTTGGAAGGGGACATGATCTTGGGACATGATCTTGAAAAATATATGCTAGCTCTGCCCTTCCTTGCTTAAGTGGCTTCCTGTCAACCATGCTGTGAACAGCTTTTCCTCCTGTTAGGCCTCTACCATGTTCTTCTGCCTTTGCCAGCCACCCATGAATGAACTGAGACTATCTGAAATTATAAGCTATAATAAATTTTCCTCCCTTAAATTATGGGTCTTGGGTATTTTGTCCCAGCAATAAAAGAGTAACTAAGGCACTACCAAAAGAAAGAAGCATGGTTTGCAGAAATTTCTTCTCATTTGAGGGCTATGATTAATATTATTATCAATAATGAAAAAATAGTTAACTTTACTTAGGGCTATGTCAGAAACTATACTAAACCCTCTAAGTGTTTTACCTAATTTCTTACTTCAACTCCATGAAATAGGCTCAGTTACTCTTCAAAGTGAATGTATCTGAAAAGTACCAGAAGAAAAAAATTTTTATATGGATGATAGTAATTTAATGACATTAATATTGGGTAAACTATGGTGAATTCCCAAACTGAAAAGTGAGTAAAAAATAAAAGCAAACCTTCCACAAAGAACTATTAATACACAATAATAATGGAAAGTGATACTGTTCAATTCATAAAAGCCAGTAAAAACTACAGATAGTGATGAGCCACATTTTAGGAAACATTACATCTCACGTGTTGTTAGATTCAACAAAGCTAGAAGGCATGCTCATTACATTTTCAGAACTTTACTAAAAAAATCAATCGGTAACATGTCTCAAGGATGTAAACTATCCACATTCTTTCCCTCACTAGTTCAACCCTTCCAAGTTTATTCTAAGGTATTAAAGATTATACAGACATTTGAGAAAATCATATTGCATTTTGCAAAAAAGTTAATTTACATTACTATTCAAGTATCATGTAATAGAAATTCATAAATTTTAAAATCTGTTCTGCATTAAAATAATTGAATATTGTTCAACTTATTAAAATAATGTAATAATAATATAATTAATAAGTCTTCCAGCTTAGTATTTTCTCTTTTTGAAGATACTTTGGTATCTCTTTAAGGAATGTCTAAATTTTTATATGAACTTGAAGATTACCTTATCAATTTAGGCAAAAATATCAGCTCGCCTTTTGTTAAAAATTATGTTGAGTTTCTAGAACAATTTGAAGACTACTCCCATGCTTATAATGAGAAGTCTATTTATGAATTCCCAGTTTTCAAATATTATAATTTATCTCCATAATGTTTTTGTGATTTTAGTATGCAGATTTTACACTCCTTTCATTAAAGTTGTGTGCAATATTTTACTTTTTAAAATACAATTGAAAATTTAGTTATTTTTTAACTTTCAGCTTTGGACTGGTAACTGCTAAAGTTTTTAAAACACCAATAATTGTGCTCAATTCCTGTAACATTTCTTAACTGGTTTCTTAGTTCTAGTAAATTTTAGTGGATTTCTTAAAATTTTCTACATACAAACTGAGATAATATTTGCTATATCATTGTTATATAATAATTTGGGTTTGGCATGTCCCCTAAAAGTCTCACGCATGCGGAAAGTGATTGGATTGTGGGGGGCAATTGTGGGGGTTCCATGCTTTGAAAGGGGACCTGGTCAGAAGAGGCCTAGAAGAATGTATTGACCTATTTGTCCCCAGTTCCTCTGTCTCCTGGCGGGGATGAGAGAAGCAGATATCCCCTGCTAGGCCATTATGTCATGCTGTCATGCTGTCCTGTCCAGCTGCCTGTGCGAGGTCGACGACCTCTGAACTCTGAACAGTGAGCTTAACTAGACCTTCCTGCCCTTTAGGTGTGGCTGTTGGGTATTTTGTCCTGGAAAGGAGAAAGTGACCAAGACAATCCCTTTCAAATTTGATGACTTTTGTGTCTTTAAATATGCAAATAGGGGTGATCTTTCTTGTATAATTTTAAACTGAAAGTGTTTTCTTCTTCTTGCTTAATTGCCCTGGTTAGAAATTTCATCATGAAGTTGAGAATAAGTGGCGGAAACAAATACCTTTGTCTTCCACTTGACCTTAGGGGAAGCATTACTCAGCGTTATAATATTAGATGGATAGAAGATATAGAGGTCTTTTTTTTTTAAGATGCTCTATTGTTTTGGGAAAGTGTTCTTCCATTCTTAAGTCGTTGAGTGCTTTTGGCTTTACATTTTAAAAGATTTTTTTTTAAAAATTAACTTCATTTTAAATTTAATTTTTAAGCCAACCAGTAGAATTGCCTATATTTCTTGTTTTCAGTTTTATTAGTGTAGCATGGTATATGTAGTGTACATACTGTGTGTACTTATTAGGCATTATCTCACATATTTATCATTTTTATGTGTATGAGAACACTTAAAACTACTCTTTTAATAATTCTAAAATATATGATATTTATTTTTCTCAGTATGATATCTGATAGATAACTATCACTTACCCTTCTATCTAACTGAAATTCTGTGCCCTTTGACATCAACTTCCCAAACTCCCCAACCTCTAGTAACCATCATTTCACTTTGTTCTTATGAGCTCAATTTTTAAAAATTCCACATATAAATATCATCAAACCAATAAGAATGTAGACTGGAAGTGTGAAATTATTGGTGTGAACCAAAAGTCATGCTATGATGGGTGAGACGAGGGAATCAGGGGGAAGCAGTCAGTTTGCCCAAGTTGCCTGCTGAGGCTCCTGAGCCAGCTCAGGTACCAGCCAGGCTCGCCCTTTCCTCCAACTCTGCTATGGCAGATCATGTCAGTTGCCAACTCCGCTCACAGAGACGGAGGATGAACAGTTACAAAGTTTGCTTCTAAGGTTCCTTGGGAGGAGATTGCTAGTATGAGTTACTATCAAACAAGATGCACTTGTGCAGGATTTTGATGTGAAACCTTCACCTGTGTGGAGACCAACAGGTGAAGGGCATTTGCATGGCAGAGTCCTATTCTGGCAGAGCTGGCACAGGCTTAGGGGAGGCAGTGGAACCTAGATCCAGGTGGAGGAAATAGCCCATAGCCCAATTGTGTGCTCAGGTTTGGAGTTGTTCCAGAAGCATAGCTTACAGGCTATTTTGCCAAGCCTTCTGATAATTCTGCGCTGTCTGTATACCTTAATAAATCCATCTGAGCTTAAACATGTTAAAGTATATTGTACTGTCTGCAACACACTCACCAGTGAAGTTTATAGCATATATGAAACTGACACCGTGCATTGGTAAAAGAAAAAAATCACTTAGTAACTGTTATTAAAGTTTTAACATGAATAAAACACTGCATACCACACCTTGAACATTTGTGATTTACTTGCTTAATAAAATAATAATATTATTGATAACACTTACCATATAACCTTTCTGTGTGATGTTCAAATGAAAAAGAACATTCCAAATATCTTTGAATGTAAAGCACTATTATATTTATAAATGCTACCTGTCATGTTTAAGATACTTGAAAGACTGTATAGATATAAAAAATTGAATTATTAAGTAGACTTCCCTTCACTGGAGTTGTTTAGAGATAAAATAATGATTTAATACAGTGATTACATAAAAGGATGCTATATGGCAGTGAAGCTAGGTTGAGAGATGTGCTGAGAGTCTCTACATCTCCAAGGACAGCACCCGTGTGTCAGCCTGTGCATCATGCTGACAAAGCGAAGCAGCCGCAATTTGCACATGGACATATCCCAAGATTCTAAATCTCATTTCCATATGCAACCGGGGTTCGTCAGTGGCGCATCTTGGTTGACAGATACAGCTGGATGGTTCTATCCCACCGTGTTCCCAATTATTCCAGCCCTCCTGTGGCATTCCGTTTCCCAACATGGTACGATCTTTTCCCGCGTGCTGCCTTCGCTCCCCCGGCCCCGAGGAGTGTGGGAGAGCAGCCCGCAGCTAACTGATGTCCCACGAGTGGTCCTTCTCTGGACACCCTGCTCTGCATTCCCATCTCTTCCTCCAGGGGGATGTACCCATCCGCACTGGTAATTACAGTGCCAGCATCTAGTTGAGGAAAACCTGACAGCTTTGCAAAACTACATCTCAAGTCAGACTCTGGATATTCTGTGTCGTTAGCCACAGCTCGTTTTGTTCTGTTGTGAAGGCTGGAAATATTTGCTGTCTTTCATTGGAAGAACATGACTTCAGCAAAGAGGGCTACATGTTCACGTTTCTCTTACCTGTATAAGGTCAGTTTATCTAATCCTAGGTGGTTGCAGTTTGAACATTTTTATGCCAACGAATCACAAAAGGGGAATAATAGTAAGCTTAATGAAAAAAAATGTTCCTGGTGAATTGTGTGTCTATGACTAAAGCATTCACGTAATAATCAGGGTCATTTGTACAGGGCTTTTATTTCTGTAATGGCTTCCCGCATGAGACACTCGAATCTGGTTGGTCCCTTTGGCCGATATCAAGTATTAAAATGTGCCCCTTAAAAAGAAGACTTAAGAGAAACGTGAAAACAAACACTAACTTTTGTGTCCAAGACCTAGAGGAATCTAGCCTAGTTCTAATGAAAACCAGGCACGAGGCCAAGTCCTTTTATATTTGGTTTTTATGAGAATCTGTCTGTGGGGGAGCTCTGAGTGTTTTTAGTGCAATAACAAGCTTGTGTTCTCTGAGCCAATTAGTATGTAATTAGGTGTGGGCTAATGAAGGGAAGGATAAAAGGAGAGGCTGGTGGAGAGAGAGCGAGTGTGGGTGTGACTCTTGTGTATGCAGGTGGCAACACGACACACGTTGAGAGCTAAATTGAATTTCTAAAACCCAATAATTTGCTATACACTAATAGTAAGTGCAACGCTAGACTTTTAGCAGCTTTTTTTCTCCACAATCTATTGAGATATGCTTCTGGTCCTCTTTGCAAAAGATGCCATTAGCCCAAGTGTGTCATCATTTTTCACTGCCCATTTTCTATAAGCTTAAAATTACAATTGGTTGTGATTCTTTTTAAGTGTGACGTTACCCATATCAGATAAAAGAAAATCATTTTTTTTTGTTCCTCTGTACTACATAAATGTCCTCATATGTCCATCAGTAAACTAAACATAGATCCCTACCCTCATGGAGTACACAAAATAATGAGGAAGGTTTATATTATTTTAGAAGGTGACAAAAATTAGAATGAGACAAGAGGTCAACAGTCCCCTGAAATGTCGTGGGAGGTGCACAGGTTTTGAAAAGATAATTAGGGTAGATTTCACTGAGAAGGCAAGACATGAGCCAAGATTTAAAGAAATTGTGTGTGGGGGGGGGGGAGGGGGAAAGGTCAGGAAAACGAGGTAGAAAGTGCAACAAATAAGCACTATCATGTGCTCAAGAGACTGAATATTTAGCAAAGCTCTCTATGAGGAAGAAAGAAAATCCTCATCTTGTATTATTTCTTTCAGAGCCAACAGTATCATGCCTCCTTGGTGGAACCATTCAAGGTACTTCTGGGGGAAGAGAGAGGCTTCTGTTCAAGTGAGTTACGAAAGGAGAAAGAATAGAAAGGAGGAGAAGGAAGGACAGCAGAGACCAGAAAGGAGAAACATGGCCTTTACGAATGGGAAGGGATTGCGTAGGCAGGCAAAGTTTTTCTTTCAGGCATAAAACCTGCTCACTCTGGTTCCTTCCCAGGGATGTTTGCTGCTAGAGTGTGGGTTTTTCACTGAATGGACCTTTTACTCTTTCTCCTGTTAATTCATTCTGATTTCTTTAAAGCTTTGTAGCTAGGAAAGTTATTACCTGTATTATCCTGACCTTTAGCGCCTTTTGGAGAGATACTGTAAGTGAAAGTACCTAAACACATAAATACTTAAAAAATGTTAAGATACTACCTTTCTGTTAATCTTTGGTATAAACAATTCTAAATAAGAATGAATTTATTTTTCTGCAGGCAAGCAAGATGATATTTTGATTTCTAAGTAGCCTGATGAATTTAGCCAAAACTGAAGAAAACCCTAAATGATTAGTAAGTTCAGCAAACCGCTCCCATGAAGCATCATCCCCACTTCCCATAAAACCCTGCTCAGACTTGCCTCTGCCAAATGACACGCCAACGGCAAGAAACAGAACAGCATCAAACCCTTCCATTAGTAGATGCTTTGCGTGTTGTCACCGTCTACGATAGTCATACATCACCAAGGAAACTGCATTACTAGGAGATGTTTGTTTTCGCTGTGCTGTGCCCCTGGTAAGCTGATAATCTGAAACTAATGTCCTTTCATTATTTATACAACATTTGGCAGAAGTGAAGTAGGCACTAGTAAAGTGTTTATCTTTCGGCTTGACTTTAAATTTCTATACCAGAGTGCTTCTTTGCAGGAAAGGGAACAACTTACACATCTCCAATTATGTAAGGAATTGCACATGAAGACATGGCTTGCCATTGTAGGCCCTAATTATTTCAGTCATTTTTATCCTGTCCTGTAACTAGGACTTCTGGCAGTAGTCCTACTAACTCCCAGGGAGCTGCCTTTCCTGTCTCAGTTTGCTCTTCCTTCACTGTTAGCTAATGTATTGACTTTCTTCAAAATTCAGTTAACTGCAGGTGTACCTTTAGCTTTTGAACAGAGAAATTTAACAGTATTGTCCTTTGTGTATGAAGGTGTCCCTAGTGATTGACCAGCCTCAGGGCAAATATTTTGATTTTTTTCTCCAGTAATGGGTATAGATTTATTCTGGTATACTTATGTCCTTGCTGGTTAAAGCTAAGGCCATGAATCAAAATGATTCTAACTGGCCTTCATGGAGCATGGGCGACATTACCATGTAATTGCTAGCACCAAAAGTTGCATTAATGGATACAGATGTTGTGTTTAATATCTAGGTCAAATTTGATCTTTCTTAAGTAGGATAGACATTGTGCTAGGCACCACATATAGACTATCTTCTGAAGTCTACATCTCAGGAGACAGTTTTTATCTCTGTAAGAAGATTAGCTAATTTATCCAACGCAACGACAACAATACATTGAGAATCTAATATGTAAACTCAGTTTACTATTGAGTCCTCATTTTTTACCTTTACGCTGACTTACAGTTTTAACTTGTGCCAAACACAAATTTCAGCCCATTATCTATACTCTTGCCCTATAATAATCAGAAGTAAACCAAGACTTCTGTTCTAGACTAAAATTTAAGTTCATGGTCAAATCTAGTGCTATATATTATTGAGCAAGAGAACCCTCAAGGTTGAAGGCCAAATGTTCTTCTAAGAGATGCCCTTACAGGATGCAGGCCAGTAAGTGGTAGGTTGTGCTGACAGTTAAAATATTTGCTATTGGAAAAGATTCATGAGGAAACTGTTCTACCTGATTGCCACAAAAGCAGCATGACATATGAGCTGACCAATTTGGTCCTTACACCTCAGAAGCATGCTGCTTCCCAAATGATAATGTCACGATAATTTCTCAAATTCTGATTTAGAATATATATACCCATGAAAAGCCAAACGACCCTGACTGAAAAAATGAGAACTTTGATAATTCAGGGGACAGATTGCATTGCTTATATTCAGTGAACAAAACCAAGTCAAAGTCTGAGATACCCTTAAAATTTGGGGGAAAATAGTGATTTTATCAATTAAAATTGATAAAAATAGAAAGAGTGATTCAGAAATTGTATTACTTTTCCAGAGTAAAAGAATTTTGAGCTGTTACTAGAGGGAAATAAAAACTTTCTAAATCTCAGAGGAGAAAATATTCTAGTAAGAGTTATAAATGTAAAATGTAAATTATTTTTTGTCCTGAGTAAAACACGACCTGTTGTACAAAATCTATTTTTATCTGTGTTTAGTTATTTATTTGTACTTTAAGCAGAAAATACAAAGCATCATTAATTATAGCAAGTGGTAACAAATATAACAGAAAGTAAAAAAATACGTTCTCAGTTTTAGATCTGTGGTAAATCTCAACTCTTAGTAGGTATTTTATTTTATTTGAGTGAGTTAAACATATAAGTCCCAAAATATGCCTTTTTGGAAATTAGATACCCTCCATAGAATCTTGGGATGACCAAATTGGGGTGTCTTATGTGAAGGGGTCACCATAGTGTGTGCCAAGTAGCAAGAGATTGAGAAGTGCCATTTTTATTTTAGTAAATGAAAGCCAAGGTCAATAGGATGAAAAGGATGAAAGAGAAAGTGAAGAATCCAACATCAGAAGGAAAGATCAAGGTGATTTTATCTCAAGGATCTTAGAAAAAGCAAAAAGTGAGAGGAAAACTGTATTTTATATAAACATAATATTGGTATATTTAAAGCTTAAAAAACAGAAATGATCAATGTAATAATACAAACCTCAAATTTCACTATGAGATCTAAGCACTCTCAAACTGAGTAAATAAGCAATATTTCAACTGTTTCAAAAAGGAGGGAAACATTAGACCTCCTAAAGATACATTTTGTAAATTTCCAACAGGGAAAACCCTAAGTTTCCATTTTAAGAATACAATCTAATATTATAGGGAAAGTCTTTCTGCCTTCTTTAAACATTGTCTATGTGATGTAAACTTTTAAGGGACTATTGTTAAAATATTTTATGCTTTGTTTTCACCACTCTAAGAATATATAATGGTTGACACCTCTTAGACTTTTTCTATTAAGCCTCCATCTGAGTAACTGGCAGCCAGATTTTCTAGGTGTTGCCCCATTACTCATGTGTTAGTGTCTGATCTCAGCAGAAAATTCTTTATTTTAGTTTTTTCCCTATATTTTAGCTTTCCAGAATTTTACTGGGACTTAACACTGCTTCTGGATTTGAGATTGGCAGGTTTTTTGTTTTTATTTTTATTTTTTAATAGCCTATTAGGAGTCAAGTCTAGTGGCACAGACTTGTAATTCCAGCACTCTGAGAGGCTGAGTTGGAAGAATCACAAGTTTGAGACCAGGTTGGGCAACTTAGTAACTTGGCTGGACCCTTTGTCCAATTGAAAAATCAAAAATGGTCTGGGCACGTAGTTCAGGAAATTAGCCCAGGACATGATCTCCACTACCATAAATAAAAAGGAAAAATAATAGTCTAAAGGGAATAATAATGAGATGTGACACAAATTTCTACACCAGAAGAGTAATTAACATCCTCTCCCTACCTCCAATCCTCGTTCCCAACCCATTCATTCCTCCCTTCATTTATAAGAGTTGGTGACTTCTAAATAATAAAGACAGAAAAATCTTCCAAGAACCATGAATATTTGAACATTGCTCCGTGGCTTCTGTGGACTGAGCAGCCAAGACCTTGTTTACCTCAGGGATTCTATTGCTAGACACGTTCTCTTTCTATACTGGTGCAAATAAAAATGAGAATTTGAGACAGTAAACATGTGAATGTGAACTCCTCCTCCTCCTCCTCCTCCTCCTCCTCCTCCTCCTTCTTCTTCTCTGTCTTTGTATCTCTCTGTCTCTGTGTCTCTCTGCCTCTCTGTCTTTCTGTCTCTCTGTCTTTCTCTGTCTCTCTTTCTTTCTCTCTCTCTCTCTCTCTCTCTCTCTCTCTCTCTCTCTCTCTCTCTCCTGACCCAGTCTGAGTCTATAGCCAAGCTGGTCCTGACCTGCTATATATCTCAGGCTGTCCTTGAACACAGGGAAATTCTCCTACCTCAGCCTCTCAAGTCCTGGAATTACAGGAATGCATCACTACTCCTGGCATACATGGTGCTGGAGAATCAAACTCAGGGTCTTATGACTTCTATCTCTAGCCACTTAGTTATGCCCTCAGCCCAGCCTTCTCGTGTGTGACTTTATCATAGTTAATCAGAAATAGCTAAGACCAGAGGAAACTTCACCCTGGGTGACATTGCTTAATATACAGCGAACAGTCTCCAAAGCCCTGTAGGGCTGTAGAGCAATTTAATATTACTAAATCACAAGTGACTCTATGAGACTTTTACTAGGTGGTTTAATATTTCTACCTTAAGAAGTCACACTGATTGATGTCACAATTGTCACTTTGGGCAGATAACAATCAAATAATTTGAGCGAAGGCAGAAGGAGTTGTGTACCATGTGCATTTTCTAATTCCAGTAATTAAAAAAAAACCTTTAAAGCTATTGTAATATAACATTCTTGTAACCACAACAATGTGGGGATGGGAGAACAGTTTCTTTGAGGTGGAACATTATAAGTCTTATGTAATAACTGCCTCATTGGTTCCCATCCCAAAAAGCACGTAAGAGATACATGCCCAAATCACTCAAAATACATGTCAAACTGAGGGGCAGTGGGACATTGATCTCAGGTCAAGATCAGTCGAGACCATGACTGTAAACAAGCAGATACTCAGAGGAGGCTGAGAAGAGGAAGGAACAGTCCTCTGCACAGGTGTAAGAGAGGCTATGAGTAGTGATAAGTATGGTGGGAAATCGAGGAACTCACCACCATTATAACCTCCGGGCATGAGGGAATAAAAAGAAAACAGATGTCTTTAGAGCTCAAGAATGGTGGGAGCTCAGAAAGGAGGATGCCTCGGAACCCAACAGTCAGGGGGAAGAAGGCAGGGAAAGAAACACCCTGACTTCTCTGCTCCTAGGACTGCAGGTCCAACTAGGAGTGAGAGGGCACAGATGCTCCGACTTGTGGTTTGAAAGAGTTAAATTCCTGGAGCAAAAGCAAAGTAGGGAATGGTAGGCAGAAGAAGGGACCGGGGTGCCACCAAGTGTGGAGTAACCACACAGACCCCAGGGCTGGGGAACCGTGACATGTGCTTTGATCCTATTTAGCATTTTAAACACTTGGATCAAGAAATAGTATCAGACTATTCTATCTGTGTAAAGTGTTGAATTGATAAATTTACGTGCAAAATTATCTTGGCTGACAAAAACCAACAGAATTTTTATCAGGAAAATTGACTAAATTTCCTAATTAGGATAATTCAGGTTTTCTTTTTTAAGAAAATGGGATGGGGGAAAAAAAAAGACATAGCAGCAGTCCATGTCTTAAGGGACATCAATATCAGTCAACAACAAGGCATGTTTTCTTCCAAGGAGAAAGGCCACTGAACCCCACCCCCTGCTGGTCCCCTGCAGCTGCCTGTCACCTATGCTGCCCCCACCCAGGTTGTAAGCCCCGCTGGCTACCCGCCCATCTCCCACCAGTGCTATTCGGACTCCTGTGATCTGTCTTTGGTGAGTGGTGCACTGTGCACACAGTACCTCCCACTAGGAAACTTAGAGTCCTCTTCAGTTGCTTCTTCACTTCCCACATTAATGCATCATGAAATGCGGATTAAAAATAGCATGTGAGCACCATGCTTTTTGTCATACTCCATTACCCCTACCATTTCTTCCAGCCCCACTCTTTCTAGTCTCTAGATATCTGGAGCAGCTTTCTCTTTTTCCAGGCTTAAGTTCCTTCTCCCAACAGCTGCCAAGTTACCTTCAGATAAGGAAGTGGTCACTGGTCAGTCCTAACTTAGAAAAATTCTCTGCCCTCATTGTGGTGTAAAGGATAAAGAGTGGATACAGAATGGAACTCAGTGGCAGGTCATTTTTCTGACATGTACAAAGGCCTAGGTACAATCCCCAGACTTACAGAAGAGGCCTTTTTAGTTAGTACAAAAGAAGTGTCTAGTCTTGTGTTCAGGTAGCGCTTCTCTTGTACCACACACATCATTCTCCAAAGAACTGCTACGCTGCAAATACCTCGAGCCCGCCTGCCTTTGTGCAGCTTACTGCCTGAAGTGGTCTCGCTCCATCACTCCTAACCTGCCACTTCTCTGTTTGCTTCTCACCTCTCACCCTCAAGATTTTCCCTCCTGTTTGTTCTTCCTACAATGTACCTGCGGCCCTTTGCTCTGACCTCTGTGCTAACACCTGACTGTTTTTGTGGACCTCTCCATCCCTACTTCTGATTCACTTCCACTCCCCTAGCACTTGGTAGACTATCTGCCACAGAGAAGATATTTAGCCAAATATTCATTGAGTTATTAATATATATTCACGAATTAGTTAGATACATTGTGTACACTGTGTAAGGTAACAATCCCACTCTAAAGATAGTTCCTGGTTTATAGTGGTGCTATTGATGACATTTCAACTTTTTGGTGGCATGAAAGTAATATACAGCTAGAAGAGATCATGTTTTAGATTTTGTTTTTTCCTTGGGCTAATGATATGTGGTACAGTACCCTTTCGTGACGCTGTATAACAGCACATTATAGTAAGCCATGTGCTCAGTCAGAGAGGCAACTGGTACTCTGTGAGGTACTGTGTTACTAAGCTAGGCTGTGTTGGAGGTTACATAGTTAAATGTACTTAGATTCATGAACGATATTTTCAATTTGTATCAAGATATAGCCCCGTTTTTAATCAATATTTATACCTTGTGTTGAGTACGGTCACTCAAATGGACCATTTTTAAAAACTCATAGTCAAATTAGGTCATAATCAGAAGGAGACAGAAGACACAGAAACCATATCACATAAGGTATTCTTTCGTGCTTTACTTGAGGTAAGAATAAAGCTATTTAATTTGTAACCAATCCATATTCTAAATCTATACAAACATCGTGGCCAAAAAACCCCTCTGTTGTGAAGTTGACATAGAGCAATTGCACAGTGTTTACATGCCTGACACATGGTAAGAATTTAATAAATGTAGGATTTGAAAACTACTTTTAGGATCTGTAGTAGTGGGGATGTTATATCAGACTAAAATACCATACCTTTTACTTATAATGTGCTCGTTACCAATTTATACGACAAGAATCCTGTGTAAGGCACTTATGCATTTTAACTCTTGGCTAATACAGCAGTGCTTGTTCAGATTAGCAGGACAGTTACAACATTATTCATTTTCTCTTTTATTCAGCCAAATTTTTCTTAAATTATTTCAGATACTACAGTTTGTCTTTCTCTGAGTCAAACCCCACTGAACTACAAGCTATATCATGGCTAATCCAGCAGCGGGGTGTTGGGAGGATACGACAGTTTAGCCTGGAACATGAGACCAGAAAGGACATTCAGGTGTCATAGAAGTCAGTCACTGTGTGCTTCCCAGGCCATTGTGGTCAGTTGTTCTTGTATTTCTGATCACATCAACTGAATTTTTTCAGACTCCAGGAAGGCTTCAGCCCTCCGGGGCTACGTGACGGGAACGATGTCCCCTCCCATGACACGTGCTGCTCCCGGCCCAGAGTCACAGGCAAGAGGCTGAGCTCTGAGTTCCAATGGTACATTGATAAATGACTGATGGCTCTTGTTTGGATTAGTTGTCTTTCCATGTCCTCAGCTATGGCCATTAAGGGAGAGAATATAATATTCTGAAGGCGTCATTCCCATCTAGGTTATTTATTTATTTATTTTGACAAGAGTCTTCCTCTGTAGCCCAGGCTGGTCCTGAACTCAGTTTGTGGTCCAGGCTGGCCTTGAACATACAGCAATACTGCCTCTGCTTTCTGACCACTAGGGTCACGGGCCTGAGCCATCACACCTAGCTTATGTGGTGCCGGGGAATCAATCAAACCTAGAGTTTGGCGCTTGCTGGGCAGGTATTCTACTGCTCTGCTGTTCCTTCTTCCCTATCTTGAGGCACATAATTATCAGAGAGAAGGGTAATGGGTTACCAGTCATCTCAAGCCTTTCTACTCTACAAAATGATTGCCCATGATCCTTAAGGAAAGAAATTTAAAGTGGTTAAATTCTATTTTTTGTTTTGTTTTGTTTTGTTTTTTGAGACAGGGTCTCACTCTGTAGACTAGGCTGGTTTTGAACTCACCATGTAGCCCAGGCTGGCCTTGGACTCACACATTCTGCCTGCCTCCGCTTCCTGAGTGCTGGCATTATTGGCATGCACTACCATGCCCAGTTTATATGGTGCTGGGGAATCTAACTGAGGGCCTTGTGCTTTTCAAGACAAACACTTTAACTGTTGTGCCATTCCTCCAGCCCTTAAACTCTATTTTGAACTCTAAAATCTTCTCTAGCTCTAATGTAACTATCTTCTGTAAGTGTTTAATAATCTAAGCCCTTTTCTTTTGTTCACACTGCATGCAAAATTGCTCAGAGATGTTAACTGCACCATAACCTTACAAATGAGATTATATCATATTGTAGCAAAACACTGAGACACAACTTATCCAAATGTTTAAACGTAACGAGTGGTAAAGCACTGAAATCTGACTACCCTAAATACCTCCCTGGAGACACTGGACTCGGGAAGCCACTTGCTGAAAGGTGGGAAGGGTGAAACAATGAGAAAATAGGAGACAGGCAGACAGAACCTAGCTTAGCTGCCAAGTAAAGGCAAAAATAAACAGAACTGGTTCGTAAGCAGGAAGGACAGGGACCATATTCCTGTGATAAAATGAGCTGATGCTGTGAAGAAAATGTCAGTAGAAATGCCAGTAGCATGTAGCAGATGAACACATGCATGAAGGGGCATAGAATCAGGGATTCGTGTGGGACAGATGCGGGAGAGAAACTGGATCCACACAAAGACAGACATGGTATTAGTACTTGAATCATCTCCAAATGATTAGAACATGCCATCAGAAAAGTCAATATTTATCCAAAGGGGAAAAAGCTTAGAGTAGAGAAAAACAGAATGAAGCAAAAATAGATTCTCCTGGAGCCAGGAAGAGCGTGGAGCCAGAACACAGAGGAGGCCTCTGCATGGTCACCGCAGGATGGCAGGAGGCCAGCGACATATGCTTGAGCCAAGAGAGAAAAGGAAAAAAAATTCTTTTATTCACAAGGAAAAAAATTATTTTATTCACAAGATTGCAGGAAACAAAGTGTATCTTAAGGGGGCAGAAATAAGGCAAACGAAACAGGGCCCAATACCTGGGGAGATGTGAGACCATTCCAGATACTTTGGCAGTGGTGGAGACCAGGCTGGAAGTTTGGATGCTAAGTCAACCACACTTCCTTCCGGCTACGGCAGAGTCATGTGTGCACACAAAATAAAGGAAGGACAGCGAGCGCTGGGATGAAGCCTGCCTCCTGCCTTGGAGATGCTCAATCAGACAATAAATTCTTTAGAATAAAACTACACAGACATAAATGTTACCAGATATCTATCTGCCTCAGATCTCTCATATACCAAGTTAAAATGGTAATAACGTCTATGTCACAATGCTGAGAAAATTTTCTGATAAAGTGAGTGCTGTAAACAGAATGTATATACCTGTTTATGCAAATGAAAAGTAAAAATTTGAATCAATTATAGTATGAGCAAAATACAAGCACCAAGAATATTTGGAATTCTAAAACTTTTCTTCATATATCATTTTCTATTAATTCAGCATATAGTTGGGACAGAAAGAAATAGGAATCTCAGAAGTGACATCCATTCCGTGTTTTTTTTTTTAATGTTTTATTTTGACACAAGGTTTCTGTCAGTTCCAGGCTGAGCTGGACCTTACAATTCTTTTGCTTCAGCCTCCCAGAGTACTGAGTCAATCTGTTTTTCTATAAATATTGCATTTGTTTAAGAAATTGCTTTCTAAAATAGGACATGACCAATTTCACAATGAGATGAAAAGGACACAATATATAGACTCTCACTGTAGCCCTTCTCTAATAATATGATTTTAAAAGCCCAGATATCGATCTATTCAAAATTGGTTAAATAAATTGCAACACATCCATAAGATGAAATACTTCGTAGATGTTAAAAGGTCAGTGAAAACTTACACTTCTGGCCAAGATAAATCAACAAGGATTAGACTTAGTTTTCTCCCTGAAACGACTGAGCCACAGACAACATGTGGAAAGCAATGATTAGCAAGACACTGCACACAGGCAGTGAAACCCATCGGCCTCTGAAAGAAGAGAATGTTATGGGATGCGCTTTACTGAGTCTTTAGGCTCTAATCCAGGGGTGGGAGACTCAGTCTGGTGTTTGTTGAGATAACAAGACTAGGCTGGCAGTGGGGTTAGCAAGAGGGCGAGAGCTCATTGGGTAAATTGGTAGCACAGAGAGAGAGAGCCTTGGAGAGCTTCCAAATTTCTCACTGCGATACTCTCCTGAGTCATGTCCCTGATACACAAGAGGAGATGGCCAGTGCAGGTGCCAAGGCCAAGGAGAGAATCATATAGAAAGGAACGATGTAACCGGGCCTTGTCCTTACCCAGGGCCGGGTGAGAAAAGGACGCTGGACAGAAAAGCAAAAGAACTGTTCCTCACTGCGGCCCCAGCCAGGGGGTCTGCTTGAATAAAGCCTAATAGCAGAGTGTTAAAATAACATGTTCTCTTCAACAATTTAACTATGCACTAGTGAAAAGAAAAACTTCAAAAGTATTTACAAAAAGAAAAATATCTTTCACCTAAAAAAGACGCTTTTCATAGAGCCTGGAATCTAATCAATTATTACCACACATACAAAGAAGCTGAAAAGTATGACCAACCAAGGGTTGCTAAGTCAATCACTTGAAAATGACTTAGAGCTGACACAGATGTTTGAAGTAGCAGGTAAAAATATAAAAGCAGTTTTTATATCTATATCCTTTAAATTCTAAAGGTAAAACATGGCCATAGAGACTATCTTAAAGTCTAAAATTAAATTTCATAGATTAAAACTAAAATGCCTGAAATTTAATGAAGAAGTTGCTAGAAAGATTCATTTGAAATAAAACAGCATACAAGAAAAAAATGGCTTGAGATAATAGCAATGAAAACTATCCACAATTAACCTAAGGGGGATAAACTTTAAAAACTGAACAAATTATTATAAATGTAAATGCACTGTTGTAAGAGTCATATATTATATGTGAACTGGTGTAATATTAACTGAAAGGTGAAATTAGATATGTTAAGTATGTATATTATAAATCTTAAATTAACCATAAGATAACAAAAAGCAATATTTAAGAAGATAAAGTTAAATAATAAATATGAGCTAATTTTTAAAACAATAAAATTTTCCAAGTCTGTTAAACTAAAAAAATCATAATATAGAATATAAATAATTATATCAAAATTTAAAAATATGTATTTTACAAAACTGGGTATACTTAGTTTCAGAACAAGATTTTGAAGATTTTTCTGCATATAATTTCTCTTTCATACTCTTTTTCTAACCATTTAAAAATGTAAAAACAACCAGGCCTGGTGGCACAGACCTGTAATCTCAGCACTCTGGGAGTCAGAGGCAGGATGATTCCAAGTTCCAGCCCATCCTGGATAACTTAGTGATACACTGTTTGAACATAAATAAACTAAACACGAATAAAAATAGATTTTTTTACAACAGTTTATATTTTCCTTAAGACAAAAAAATTTACATTGAGAAGGTAGTTTAGTATGAAGGTCCTAGATTATTCACTACCACACACACACACACACACACACACACACACGCACGCACGCACACGCACACGCACACACAGTAAAAGAAAAGAAAATGAGTAATATAAAATCATTACCGGCTCATGGATCATACAAACAAATGTGATAATGTATATCTGGACCATAACCTGGCCATGTTGTCACTTTCAAGGCTACTCCTAAATTTTTAAGCATTATATAAAGGGAAGATAAATGGAAATTGCAATAAATCTTCAAGAGATATAAAAAATCTGAAAAGAGAAATAGATGAAGAGCTGATTGAAAAATAGGAAACAAATGCCAACCTGACAAATTTAAAACCAATGATATAAATTGATGAAATATAAATAGGTCAGATATACCATTTTAAAGGCAGAGGTTGTTCAATTGGATAAAAAAGATTTCAACAAAATACCTTCTGCAAGAACATTAGAAATATACAATTTTTTTTCAAAAATCAAAACACAAACGTGTAATATTAGTAGTAACCCAAAGGTGGCTGGTAATCTATAGAGTAAGTGAAATCATGACTAAATGTGCAACGAGTTACTTCGTTGCTGTCAACTAACTGAAACTAAAATTTATGTCAAAGACAAAGGATGTACAATGCCCACCACAATGCAAAAGATAAACTCAAAGGGTCAGAATTAATTAACTGTAGGACTAACTACAAAGCTAGTGTAATTTTGGCAATATTGTATCACTGAAAGAATAGAAAAACTAGTCAATGAATAGAATGGGAAGCAAGAAACAGACTTGTACAAACTGATCTTTGACAAAAATAAAAGCAATTCAAGAGAAAAGATAATCTTTTCAACAATTGGTGCTGGAGCAACTGGATAGCCATATGTTAAAAAGTTAATGTAGAACCAGACTTTATGCCTTCCAAAAATTAATTTCGAATGTATTTTAGCAGAAATAAATGAGACATTAAAAATACAAAAAAGGTCAATGAATCAGAATTGGTTCTTCAAAAAGACAAATAAAATTGATAAACCCCTAGCCAATCTCACCTAAAGAAGGAAAGAAAAAAACTCTGCATCAATGCAATTAATAATGGGAAAAGTGAAATCACAACAGAAACTGTGGAAATCCAGAGGATTCTAAGAAATTATTCTGAAAACTTATATTCCAATAAATTTGAGATCCAGAAAAAAGGGATAAATTTATGCACATGTATTAAGGTACCACTATCAATGAAGAGAATCACAGGAACTGACACATTCACTACAAATTTTTACCAGACATTCAGAACAGAATGCCCACAAATTCCAGTAAGTCTTTTCCATGAAAGTGAAAGAGAAGGAACACTATAAAATTCTTTCCTGGAAATTGGCCTTAACCTGATTCCAAAACAAGATAAAATCATAACAAAAGAGGAAAATTTCCTTAACAAATGCAGATGAAAAAATCTTTAACAAGATACTTGAAAATAAAATATGAAACCTTACTATAAAGGTCATATACTTTGAATATGTTGGCTTCATTTCAGGGATTCAAGGGTAGGTCAACCTGTGTGAAGCAATAAAAGGTACAGGCCACATAAACAAACAAAAACAAAGACAAAAATCATATGACTATTGAAATAGACGCAGAAAAAGCTTTTGACAAAATCCTATATACATTCATGATAAAATAAAAAACTCTGATGAAAGTTAGTATTGAAAACATTTTCCCTAAAGTCAGTAAAAAAAGAAATGTGTCCTTTTCGTCATGGTTGTTCAGCGGGGTACTTGAAACCATAGCCAGAACAATTAGACAAAATAATGAAATAAAGGGAATATACATAGCAAAGGAAAAATGTCAACCTGCCCTTATTTGATGATGACATGATCCATTACATAGAAGTACACCAAAAATCTACCAGAATAGTCTTAGAATTAATAAATTCAGCCAAGTTACAAAATACAAAATTAATCTACAAAATCAGTAGCATTTCCATATGGTAACAATGAATATAAGAGAAAGATGAGAAAAACAGTCCTACTCATGGTAGTCTCAATAGAAATGAAATATCTATGAATTGACCTAACCAAGAAAGTGAAGGACCTATACAATAAAAACTATAGCATGTGTTCAAAAAAAAAGAAATTAATTAGGACATTAGAAAATAAAAAGGTACCAAACCATTATGTTTGGAGCCAATATCATCAAAATCTCCATACTACCAAAACTGATATATCATTTCAATGCAATTTCAACCAATACACCAAGAACATTTTTCACATAACTAGAAAAAAAGTGATTCAAAGTTCATATGGATCCAGAATAAACCTAGAATAGACAAAGCAATCCCAACAATAAGTCATAAGCAGGAGGCATCACAATCCCGGACATCAAATTATGTTGCAAAGCAACAGTGGTTTAAAATTTTCACTTGATACCGACACAAAAACAGAGAGATGAAACAATGAAATACTATTGAGATTATATAGACAACTCTGAACACCCTCAGCCATCTGATCTTCAATGAAGAGGCCAACAAAACATGCTAGGGAAAAGATAATGTCTTTAACAAGTGCTATGGGAAAACTGGTCATCCACAGACAGAAGAATGAAACTAGGTCCACATTTTTCACCTATACCGGAGTCAAATAAAAATGAATCAAAGACCTAGATATTAAAACAAAAATGATAAGCCTGCTAGATAATAAAATAGGGAAAACTGTTGAAGACAAAGACATAGGCAAGGACTTTCTCAACAAAATATTTACTGAAATAACACCAAGAATCAACAATTGGGATTATATTAGGTTGAAAAGTTTGTGCATGGCAAAGGAAAATATCAATAGAGTGAAGAGTGAACCACCAAAATAGGACTATTCCTATTCCATGGACTGAAGGCTATTATCTAGAATATACAAAGAGTTGAAAAAAAAAAAAAGATTTCACCCAAATGGAAGACTCAACAAAAAATGGGTAATTGAAACAGTTCTCAGAAAAAGTACAAATGACAATAAATACATGAAAAACATCTTCTGCATCTTTAGCAACCAGAAAAAATGAAAATCTAAACAACACTGAGATTTCATCTTCTTCCAGTAAGAAAAGCTTTTAACTCAAAAAAAAAAATTAATCATTAGTGAGGTTGTGGTAAAAAGGAGCTCTACGACATGATTGGTAGGACAGTAAACTGGTACAAATTCTGTGGAAATTAGCATAGACATTCCTCAAAAAAACTGAAAGTAAACATCCCATTTGATCTAGCTATACCTTTATCAGATATCTTTCCAGAAGAGTTAATGTCATTATATAAAAGAGCTACATGCCTGTGAACATTCATAGCAAAATCTTGGAAACTGTTCGTATGTCTGTTCATTAATAGATGAATTGATAAAGAAGATATGACATATATAGATAGATAGATAGATAGATAGATATAGATAGATAT
The DNA here is from genome assembly GCA_004027205.1 of Ctenodactylus gundi. Lineage (NCBI taxonomy): Eukaryota > Metazoa > Chordata > Mammalia > Rodentia > Ctenodactylidae > Ctenodactylus > Ctenodactylus gundi. The sequence continues at coordinate 29,035 of PVKB01002528.1, forward strand.
ATAGATATATATTTACTCTACATAAAAGATAAATTTGAGTCATTTGTAGGAACATGGATTCATCTTGAGAACATCATGCATCACACTAAGTAAATTGAGTGAGAAGGTTAAATATTGTGTGGTTTCTGTGATATAAGAAAAACAAATTACAAAAAAAGGAAAAATGCAAAATAAAATACTGAGGGAAGAAAATAGGAAGTGTTGTGGACTGGGTCTGAAGTGTCCTCCAAAATCCTCACGTACATATGAACACTGTGAGTGTACTGCTAGGAGGTTTGGCTTAGCCGGAAGGGACAGATGCTTGGGACTTGACCTGGAGGGGTGTGTGCCGGACTCTGTTCTGCTGTGCCATGAGGAGTGCTTTTCCTGGCTCCAGCCCTGCCCTGTGGTTCCACCATTTCCAGCTACCCACCCATAAGTGGAGTATGACCTGCTGAAACCGTGAGCTAAAATGACTCTTTCCTCCCTAAAGTTGTGTGTGTCAGGTATTCAGTGTCAGCAACAAGAAAATAACTAATGTAGGAAAATAGATTTTATGGGGAGGAAAGGGAATGGAGGGAAGGGGGAGTGAAGAAGGGGAAGTAAAAACCAGTCAACTTGTGATATGCATATGCACCAATTCCTCAAGCCAAAGTAATTATGATGTATTATAAATGCATGCTAGTAAAAACAATAATTTTGAGGCATAAAAGTCAACAAATATAGTTCAAATAAGTGCATTTTACACTTCCATTTGAAGCATCAAACTGTAAAATCTCCAGAACATTAAACAGAGACAATCTAGGTGACCTCAAGTTTCGTAATGAGATTTTTAGTGACAATATTGAAAGCATAATCCATAAAGAAAAGCTTGACAAGTTGTGCTCCATTAAATTAAGAACTTCAGCTCTGTGAAAGACACTCTTTGAGTGTGAAAAATTTGTGTCACAGACTGAGGTAAAAAACCCTCAAAAGTTTTTCCACCCAATAAAAGACTTGAATCCAAAATATACAGAGAACATTTAGAACTTAACAATACAAAAATACACAACCCATATCAAACTTGGGCAAATCAGACTTAAACAGATTTTTCACCAAAGAAATGTCACATGCAAATAAATATGGAAAACAAGCTCATCATCATGTCATTAGAGAACCGAAAATTAAAATAACAATGAGATAACTGTGTACTTACTTAGGTAGCCAAATCCAAAAAGCTGGTAACACCAAATACCAGTAGGCATGTAGGAACACTCATTCATTACCGGCAGGAATGTGAGATGGTGCGGACACTTTGGTAGTTTGGAGATTTTGGGTAAGCTAAATAGGTTTACAATGCTATCCAGTTACTGTCACCTAGGTATTTACTTAAATGATCTGAAAATTTATATTCCGATAAAGTGCCAAAAATATTTATGACAGCTTACTCATCCTGACCAGAAATTTGGAAGTAGTGAAAATGTTTTTCAAAAAAATAAATTCACAAATTATGAATACATACAATGAATTTTATTCAATAATAAAAGGAAATAAGCTATCATATTACAAAAAGATACAGTGGAACTTTATACACAGATTGACAAGTTAGAAGCTAGTCTGAAAAGATCACATACTACTTGATTTCACCCATCTGACATTTTGCAAGAAGCAAAAATTGCAAAATAAATGTAAACATCAGTGGTTTCTATGGATTCGCAGCAAAGGAAGAGAGATATAAATGTGGGAAGGGCAAGAGATTTTTAAGGCAGTGAAATGGCAGTATTTTGTATAAAAATTATAAAACTGAACAAATGTCATTATTTGTCAAAATTCCTAGAAATGTAAAACACAAAGGGTAAGACTATATGAAGTAAAGTATAGACTGTAGTTAGATATATCAATAGTAATTAATTCGTTATTTTTAACATTTGCAGCCTCCTAATGCAAGATGTGAGTTAATAAGAGAGAAACTGTACAAGAGCAGGAAATGGTGTTGGGTTTATACAATCGTGCCCTATTTTCTCAATTATTCTGTCAATCAGGGACTGTACTAAAAATAGTCAATTAATTTTAAAAGGGAGGATGTGTAATTTATCTATCATCTATGTATCTATGCTCATATTACAATAGAATGTTTCTAGATATAAATATGTGGAAATAATGACTATCCCTGGAGAGGGAAGACCTGGAAAAACGTTGGCTCGAAAGACAAGGTTTTTTATATATAATTTGTATATATTATATATAATATAATATATGTTATATATGTTATAATATAAACCCCCTTTTACTCAGATTTAAAAAAATAAAATATATGCCTCCCCTTTTCAGTTAAACAAAGGAGCCTATCAGAATCCTTTCCATTGACAATTGGATCGACCATGGTTGAGGTAGGGGCAGTAGGCGTGAAAAGCAGCCATATTTGGTAGAAGGGAATTGTTTGCAACTAAAGAGCATGAGGTGAGTAGTGACCAGTTCAAGAAAGCCATTGCTCCTTCCTTCAGCAGTACTGGTTGGCACAGTGCTACTTACTTATAGAACTGGACTGAGAGAGCCTCCGTGGCAGAGCCATGTTTTTGAATCTTTTCTGTCCCTCCCACGACGGCTCTGTGGTCCATAGCCACATAAGGCCATTGTGAGCAGTACAGCCTCACGGTGCTGCTGTGGAACACGCTGGTGCTCAAGGAAACCTTGTTGACTTCTTTGAAAAGCACTGAAACTCTGTTACCAATTCCAAACCTGCTGAGCTTTTAAGACATGGAACAAAAGAACGAATGAATCAGACATGATGACAGCCTGTTAAGCTTTCTGGCTCAAGAGAAATCTAAGAAGCTGAGTTGATTGAACCTGAAGAAAAGGGATGACTCAAGGATTATGTTAGAATCATAGAGTTAATAGGTGTTCTGTACTTGGAACCATTTGGAAAGGGTGAAAGGGACAGAACAAGAGGGAAATTGGACCTCTTTGTTTTTATAAAATGCTTGTTCCATGCAAGAACATAATGTTCTTTGACAGTCTACAACTTGTCTGTCTCAGCACCACAAATATTGGCCTTCATACATCTATTGTTAGGGCTCTGGTTTAATTAGTATCATATGAATCTGAAGGTGTTCTCTTCTGCTGGTGTTCTCAAACTTGTCTCTGGTTATCATGACTTAGTCTTGTATGTTCAGTTATCAGTATCCTTTTAGAAAGACTATTTCTTCACCAGTGGAAAACTTTACATCTCCTAAATTATCTTTAATTTCTCTCTTAATTAAATTGAATTATCTATAGACATCTTAAGAAACACACAATTAGGGGCCGGGGCTGTATCTCAGTGGTAGAGAATGTGGTTGGCTTGTGTGAGGCCCTGGATTCAATCTCCAATTCCAAAAATAAAATTTTAAATAGCCATACTTATGAATTGATGTTGATCATATATATTATGCACAGATTATTATTCTTATTTTAGTATTATGGCATGGTATTTTAAGGTACCTCAGATTTATAGCTGTATTAGTATTAAAAATAATATTAATTTTACTTGATATTATTATAGAGAAGTACTTCTTTCACATCTTAATGTGTTTGATTTATAAACAAATATTTCATAGAGTCAGGAGATCTTCCCTGCTGTCACAGATCACATCACAGATCACAAGTTTTCTTACAGTTCTCTTGAATGTGTGAAAGTGTCCCTTTGTGCCACTTTTTTGGACTTTAAATAACACTCTGCTTTTCTTACTGCCATTTATTCAAAGGATTATGCCCCAGATTTTCCCCGACCAGTTCTTTCCCTCAGTGTGAATTTTACATCACTATTTCCTTTGTGAGTATTTGCCCTCTCGACTAAACAGTGTTCCTCCCCCTCCACACACTCACACATACCTCCAGAGACACACACACAGAATGTTGTCTGCTCAGAATCATCAGGCACACAGGTGTGGATTCCCTATAGCCTCACAGATATTCTCAGACACCAGAGCTTGCAGGTGCACTGTTCCCACTGTCCCCTTCTTCTCTCATTTAAATTTCCCTATTCCCATTTTGATTTGCTGGTAACCTAGTTTAAATGACCCATTTATTTTTATATTGTAAATGAGAACATTGTTGTCTCGCAGTTAGTAGTCCACTTGGAACAAATGTACCTTAATGAATGTTTTCAATATGTGTTGGTGCTTTGCACAGGGCCCAGCTCTCCCTTCTGAGCTTTATGCACTTTCACATAAAGACACACCCAAGACACCCCCACTGCCACCTTCTTCAGAATTCTCAGAGGGAAACATGGGATCCACAAATCATAGAATTTCATTAGGTGAGACTGAAATCTAAGTCTTGCTGTCTAGTTTGCTCCAAATGCTGCAGTTCGGAGCAAATATATAATCTCTTGAAAATATAGATTATTCTTATATAGCGTTCCATTCACCTTGTTACCATACAAAATTCCTATGATTAGCTCCTAGATGATGGATTTGGATATCACATCATAGGACAGGCCAGGACTTTAGCTGTACAACTGAAAATGAGGTCCCAACACTAAAATATTAGGTCTCTTGTGCTGGGTCCTTGAGCTTTGGGAGATATATCCAGGGTTAAAATAGAAGGAAGAATTAACTTGTGAACATGTAACATAGAGCGTACTTGTGACAGTTGGGGACATTGCTTAGTGATTAGAGCCTTTGCCTAGGAAACGTAAGGCCCTGGTTTGATCCCCTAGAACCACATAATAGCTGGGCATGGGGATGCACCCCTGTAATCCCAGAGTGTGGGAGGCTGAGGCAGAGGATTGCCATGAGTTCTAGGATATAGTGAGTTCAGGACCAACGTGGACTACAGGGTGGGTCACTGTCTCAAAAAAAAAAATATATATATATATATATATATATACTTTGAAAAAGAGTTTCTTGATAATGTTACAGTTGAAGAGGAAAAAACAATATTCTGGAACCTAAAATTACTCTCTGTAGCCTACGAAGTAGGCCAGGCCATTGAATAGTAAGTGTTATCCAAATTTAAAAAATTCAGTTATAATTAATGTTATTAATAGAATATCTTTTTTCCTGATATCTATCAGTATGTATATGTGATATACATTGGTTACATTGAGCTTGAAGATACTGTGCACATATATGTCATTACAACATTACAATCCCTTCCCCTCCTGGTCAATGGTTTTCTGCTCCAACTCTCAACCTCCCCTGACTCCCACAATCACACCCATTTGGTTCTATAAAATGCCTGTATTCTGGGTTTCTCATATTAGAGAAACCATGCGATATTTTACTTCCTAAATTTGACTCACTTTACTAAGCCTGATGGTCTTCAACTACATCCATATCTCTCTTATACATTGCTATTAACTCTTTTAGAAAATACCCAAAAGACGTATTGATGGTTTGTGTGGAATATTTACTTTCAGCCTTTTGAGGAATTTCCATATTGCTTTCCATAGTGATAGTGTTAGGCTACAGTTTCACCAACAATGTCAAAGAGTTTCTTTCTCCCTACAACTTCACCAGCATGACTTGATTTCTGCTTGATTTCTTGATATACAGCATTCTCACAGGGTAAGATGACATCTTAGTGGCGTTTTGATCTGTATTCCTATAATGGCTAAGGATGTTGAACATCTTTCCACGTATTTGCTACCCACTTGAAGTTCTTCTATTCATTTCAGTTACTTATTTTTTAATCTAGCCTTTGATTTTAGGGGTCTATTTTTCTTCAGTTCCTTCTATATTCTAGTTATTAGCCTCCTGTCTGAGTTATAGGTGGTTAAAAAAAAACCCATTCCTTCAGTTCTCTCTTCACTCTACTGATCATTTCCTTTTCCATGCAGAAACGTTTAAACTTTTAAATTTGTTATGGATAGATATGAGAATAGAATAGGACTGACCAAGAAGCCGGAGTAGGGTCTTCCAGTGGTTATGGGAACAGGTGCAAGTTACGGCTCCCCCCACCCCCAACTACTCTGAGAAACAGCCAAGGGCATGGAATCACACCAGGAGTAGCAAACTCCTCATTCCTTTCCTTATCTTCAAGAGACAGTAAATTTAACTATAGGCAATTGGTTTTCCCCCATTTTATTGATATGTATAAGCACAAAATTTAAGGTTTACAATGAAGTTGAGCATTTTGTGCACCTATGTATCTTGTCAAGGTGACAAGGACTTTCCCACTCTCCTTTTGTCCCTCCCCCTTCCCACCCCTGCCCCGCCCCCCGCCCGACCCCCCTGTTTGGCAAAATTGTACCTTTTTGCAGCTGTAGATGGCTCACTATAGAAAGCCAAACTGCCATGCGCACAAACAGATAAAATTTTATAAAGAGCCTAGCTTCACTATCTTGGGCAGGGAATCACAGTTGAGACCCCCCTTTCAAGCTCCTCTTGAGAGCTTTCTCTCTCCTCTCTTTCTTTCTGCCCAGATAAAGTTTCACTTGCCCCCTGTCTTCCTTTGAACCCCAAGTTGTCTCATTCACAATCCGTTTGAGAGCCCATGAGCCCGGACAACTGAAGAACTGTGGCATGCCCACAAACAATGTGATCCCATCTGTTGACTGCTTGCATCAGGTGTCCTATTTAGAAAGTCCTTCCCCACTCCAACATGTAGAATTTTGCCTACTTTATCCTCTGGAAGGTTCAGTGTTTCCATCTTAATATTTAGGTCTTTGACCCACTGATTTTGGTACGTGATTATATCCGTATGTTTAGATTCATTCATCTGCATAAGAATAACCAGTTTTCACAAAACCATTTGTTGAAGGGGCTGTCCTTTTTCCAGTGGATGTTTTTGGCTCCTTTACTGATGAATAGACAGCTAAATGTGCTTGGGATTGTCCCTGCAACCTTAGTCCTGTTCCGCTGGTCAATCTGTCTGTTTTTGTGCTAGTACAATATAGTTTTTAAAATTTTTATCACTATGCTTTGTAATACAACTTTATGTCTGGAATCATACTGCCACATGTTTTTCTTTTTTTACTTAGGATTGCTTTGGCAATTTGAAGTCTCTTTGGTTCTATATGATTTTAAGGTTTTTTTTCAAGTCCTGTGAAAAAAGTTGTTGATATTTTGGTAGGAGTTGCATTGAACCTATATATCAGTTTTTGTAGTACAGCCATTTTGACAATATTCTGCTAATCTAGGAACAGGGAATGTCTTACCATTTTCTAATGTGCACTTCAATTTCTTTATCAGCACAATATAGGTTTGTTTTTTTGTAGAGGTCCTTCGTTTCTTTAGTAAGGTTTACTCCTAGGCATTTAATTTTTTGAAGGCTATTGAAAATGGGATTATTCTTCTAAGCACTTTTTCAGTGAGTTCATTATTAGTGTGGAGGAATGTTATTGACTTTTGCATTCATTTTATAACCTGTAATTTGTCTGAGTTTTTAAATTAGCTCTAAGAGTTTCATGGTGGAGTTTTGGGGTCTTCTATGTATACTAACGTGTCATCTGCAAATAAGAATATTTGGATTTCTTCCTTCCGTTTCGGATATGCATTTCATTTACTTTACTCTTTTGCCTAATTACTCTGGCTAGGGCTTTGAGAACTATGTTGAATAGCAGTGGTGAAAGTGTTCCTGATCTGAGAAATGCTTTCACTTTCCCTCTATTTATTATGATATTTGTAGTAGGTTTAGCATACATAGATTCTATCAATTTGAAGTAAGGTTCTTCTATACCTGTATTCCTCAGGGCATTTCTTTTTTATCATGAATGGGTGTTGTTTTTTGTCAAAGGCCTCTGCTTCAATTGAGGTGATCATATAATTTTGTTCTTGCTTTTATTAATGTGGTTTAATATATTAATTGATTTACACATGTTAAACCAACTTTGCATGCCAGAAATGAAACCAGTTGGTTACAATGTATGATCTTTTAATAACTTGTCTTCTTGGTTCAATTTTCCTATTTTGTTTGTATCTAGAAATGTGTCCATTTCCTCCAAGTTCTCTAATTCGTTGGAGTATAAGTTTTCAAAATATTTTCTTAAGATTCTCTAAATTTCATCAGTGTCTTTGTGATTTCACCCTTTTAATTACTAATTCATTGATACAGATTTTTCTTTCTTTCATTTTAGTCCTGATCTGTGGTAAATTTCTGAATTGCAGAACTATAATGTAAGAAATTTGTGTTGTTTTAACTAAGTTTGTAATGGTGTGACAAGGGGATGGAGGGGTCTCTGTAGACATGTCCCTTCTGTTCACAGATCATGCCAAAACCTGAACACTCTGTTGTCTCCACGTATGCTTCTTACCATGTGACTAGCTGTTTAAATTCTCTTTGTGTCCTCTTCAAATTTCTAGGTCTTCCAGGGTTCGAAGACGTTTCCCTCCATACTCTCAAACTATACTCTCTTTTAGATATAGCGAACTTTTTCAAGTTATCTTTCCCCACCCATCTTTTTCTAATTGGAAAAAGACATTATTCAAGAAACAGAGAGGAAAAAATTTTAAAAATAAACCTTAATAATGTTTATAAGTTGTAAATCTGGAAGCTCTGAAAACAAAATCCCAGTTGCTCCTTGTGAAAGTACCAATTTTACATCTGACATTAATTTTAATCAGCTCTATTATATACTGAAGCCAAATCAATCTAGTATCAATTTGCACAAACTGTCAAAATGATCAAAAGAAGAGATAAGAATTAACTTATTCCAAAAGAATACAAATGATGCCGAGTTGTGTCAGTTCCCAAATTGTTTTACTTTGTATTTGAAAAAGATGCATTAAAATGTTTTTATGGAAGATGATGCTGCTTAAATGGAAAAGAAAAATAACTCAAATGATTTGAGTCTCATAAGCAACTGCTGGGTACTTAGAACAGTTAAGAGGAGGGCATATTATTTGAGTGGACATGAGTGAGAATTCTCAGTTGGTAAGTGGGGCAGGAAGAAGTGTGAAGTATCTGTTGAGTGGACTTCTCCCCATTCCTGTTGGTGCTTGTATTTGGAGGCTCGGCCTAATGGTTCCATTGCAGTGGAGAGAGTTCACCCTAATAGTGAAACTCCTAGCTCGAAGTAGCTAACCCAGAGAAATATTGTTCTTGATGTGAAGCAAAAAGAATAGAAATGTTTATCACTCACTTCTACCCTCCCTCAGGAAAAGCATTCGATTGAGACAGTAAATATGGGGAGGGGGATTTAGGTCAGGAAATGGGGAGAAACGCTTTCAAGAATAAAAGTCTATAAAAGCATGGTGGCTCACACCCACAACCCCAGCACTCAGGAAGCCAGGCAGATGTAACATGACTTCACATGCAGCCTGGCTACACAGTGAGCTTGAGGCCATCCAGGCATAGAGTGCAAACAAATGGCAAAAGCTGAGTTACACAGAGTGACAAGTGAAGAGGGTTTGTGTCCTTGACACAGGAGGTTAGAGTGGGAGAGGTAGGATGATGGAGGACATAATCCAAGTTCTTTATGGATTTTAATGGGCTTTTAAGAGCACAGGAATATTAATTGTTTTGTGAGGATGGCTATAGAGCAAGAACCCCGCATGTAGGCCTTACAGTATTAAGCTAGGAGAAATCCAAATCTAGACGGCAACATGACCAAGGTAACATTGGGTCCCAGACTCACCCCCTGGCATGAATGGTTACTGCCCAAAGTGTATATCCACATCTTAGATCCCCAAACCTGTGAATATGACCTTAGTTAGAATAGGAGTATTTGTCATTATAATCAAGCTTCTTTGGGTGAGATCATCCTGGATTATTTGGATGAACCCTAAATCCAGGACAAATATCCCAGCACAGACAGGAAGGAAGATCAGACACAAAGAGAAGAGAAGGCCATGGGAAGGAGGCAGAAAGTAGAGCAGTCACCAGCCAAGCAGTACCAGGAGACGCCAGGAGCTTGGGAAGGCAAGGGCAGATTCTCCCACCTGGCAGTGGTCCCTAACATTTCGTGGAAGGCAATTTTTCTACAGATCATATATGAGACATAGGGGAGCAAATATAATGCTTGCATCTCTGCCTCCACTCCACCCCAGATGACCAGGGTTTAGATTCTTATAAGAAGCATACAACTCAGATCCCTTAAGTGCTTCGCTTGCAGTATGGTTGCCATCCAGTGAGAAGAGGACGCCAGTGGCCTGACAGGAGGCAGAGCTCAGGCAGCGATGTAAGTGACACGGAGCAGTTGCGAATGCAGATGAACCTGTGCCTACTGGCCTGCTACTCACTTCCTGCTGTGTGGCTTGTTCCTAAAAAACCACAAACTGCTGCTGGTCAGTGGCCTGGGAAGTGGGGCCCTCTGCAAACATTGAAAAGGCCTTGCAGTCATATTGGTCTTAGCTTTTGGCCTCTAAAACCATGAATAAATTATGTCTCTGTTGTTTTAAGCCACCAAGTGAGTGCCAATTTGTTCAGATGCTCTAAGAAAGAAAAATACACATTCCCGGCAGTAATTGGGATAAGATTCAGGAGAAGCATAGTGATCCGTAAGCTTTATGTGCTTTCAGACTGAGGAGGTAACTTCCAGGCGGGTTCAGGAAGGATGTACTACCACGTGGGAAGACGCACTTGTATCACCTAGAGAACATGGAGGAAGAAGAGAAGCTGCATCCCTGAGAGATTTTCTGTCTGCTGGAGTTGCACTGGAGTCAGACAGGCCACCCACCGAAGTCACCACTAGGCATCACCAGCACAGACCTCAAAGACTGATTCTGAAAGAACATTGTTGGAACCCAAAGGGCAGGACACCTACAGGCTGTACATCGCTCCTCCCCTCATGGCTAATCCCCACATCAGGCTGCAGTTATGTACAGCCCCCATGAATTCCTTAGTAAAAGTAAAACTAAGAGAAGACCTCAACTCTGTAACGATTCTAGATTTGACCAAGAAATCACTTGCCTTAGAATAAATGCACATATAACCACGATAGCAGGTAAAGACAAACCCAAGGCACAATGTGAAACTTGAAAACAAGCTGAATCGATAGTTTTAGAAATAGCAATGCACCTTGGACACGTGAATTTTGTAGATTATTAAAATAAGAGTGTATTTCCTATTTCACTACAAAACAAAGTATTCGTATTATTGAATAGCATGTAAGTAACTTAAATAGTAGGTAAATACACCTATATTTTGTAAAATGTAAGGGAGATAGTTACAAGCAGGAAAAGTGTCACATGTGGCCAGACTTGCGTATTGAAGAGGGGAATGTGGATCATACTGAAGGATATAAATGATCTTTAAACTTCCTGAATATACACTCTTTCTTGGTTGGCAGAAGCTCATTTTTTTTTCTAGGCACTTACTTTGTTTTTCTGAGAAACCGGCCTAGTGAAGGTCACTCCATTCTTAGACCCCCAGGCAGTGGCTGGTGGGTTTTTAAAAGTCAGTCACAATCATCTGATTCTCTTTTATGGTGAATCATGTATTGGAAATGTGCTAGGGAGGCTTTAGGAAAGAATCCTTGGTCATAAGTATGTGGGGAAAAAAATCTTCTCTTTACTTATTCCATGTTGTAGTGACTGCATGTGATATCAGGAACTGTCATTTTTCTTATGACCATGAGAGACATGAATGACAAGCAAATGAGAGCAAAGAAGAAATATGGAAAATTCTGGGTCTTTAAATTTGCACTTGAGTCTCCATATTATTGTACCTGAATCAATCCTGTCTTTAGGCTTCAACATAATATGCTTTAGTTATTTGCAGCTAAGAACATCCTAACTAACAATAAAACAAAACCATTAAATATTGGTAAAGTGCTCTTAAATTTAAAAAATTGATCAAAAATAAATTAAGGGGATTCTTTAAAACTAATTTCACATCATATCAAATCATTAATTACCATAGATAAATTGCAAGATACAATAGAAAATAAATTTGACCGAATTCTTACTGAATAATGCAGACAAAACAAATATGTAAATCAAAAAAGGATGAAAAGCTAGGCCTAAAATGCAATAAGAAGGATGTATTTTGACACAAACAGCTATCATATACTCAGATATAAAGTTCTATAAAAACTGAATGCTAACACCTTTGTATATAGAATGAAATATTATTTCTCAGAATACTAGTACATTTTTAAAAGGTAAAAAAATTGAATGAACCTACTAAAAATCATTGCCACCAAAAAATTGAAAACTGCATAATGCTTTTGAAAAAAACTTTATTGCTTCAGGAGCTTTGAAGTCATGGATTATTGTGTAATGTTAACATATTTAAGTTTGAAATGTTAAAGTACAAATTGCCTGTGTTACATGGCTAAGAAAACAAATGACCCATTTTGAGAAACTTTATGTTAGTTCAGTAAGAGTTTGAATTTCTATGCATCATCGTCCCTGTTTTCCCTCCTGCTACCTTTCATCCTCAGAATGAGGCTAGTGCAGGAACATTTCTTGAAATTTAGAGAGATACTAGACAAACTAAAGGGCTTCTCTAAAACTAATCTCATGTTAAATACAGCAAATCAGTGGAGAGGAAAAATCCAATGGTGAGAAAAGAATGCGAACCCTACGCAAGTCACAACTTCTCTAAGAAGCATTCTTCAACTCTGCCTGTGGATCGATCATTCAGCAAGTCTACTGCACCACGCAAATACTAAGCCACAATTGAACCCAACAGACTTCCCGTGTGATCTAATACTCAGATACTCTCGTATTTAAAACATGATTGCTATCATATTCAGATGATTGATAATACATTAAGTAGTCTCCATTTGTAGTATTTCTAACCCACAAAGTAGACTATGAACTCACAAGGCAAGGATCTTATTTTTATTTATTAATTCTTACTTTTTGATAGCCTAATGATAAATACATAGAACATCCTGAGTACTATATAATTGGTTTGTAGGGCAGCTAATAGCACAAGCCTACAAATTTGACAGATGAAATTTCAATTTTGCTTCTGTCACTTATACCCACAAAAACTTAGGCAAGTCATTTAAATTTTGTGGGCTTCACTTTCCTTATTACAAATTCTAAAAAACAATTTATGTAAAGCTCCTTATAGGAGAAGGTGCTGCCAAAAGGGAGATTTTTATTATTACAGTATTATGACCGAGAGGAGAATGGAATGTGCAGAGAAACAAGTCAAAATAGAAATTGTAGTTAATCAAGGTCCAGAAAAGGGATTCTCTGTGGAATAAGTAAAAGGTGTGAGGTCACACTCCATGACAGGAAGGAGGAAGGACAGGCCACCTGCAAAGGTAATAATGTGTTCTTCAGAGGTAATACAACAGACAGGAAGGTCATTGTATGACCACAAGAAGGATTTCAGCAGGATGTAAAGAATACTTTTAAAAGGCTGTTAAGCTGTTAGAATACTGTATAAATAAAAGATGCAAAAGCTCTTGAGGTAACTTGAAGATAATTGTGGAGAGGAGTAAAGAAGGCAAAGGGAAAAAATGGTTGTACAAAAGAAAAGAGATTAAAATATATAAGCGTAAGAAAATTGAGGCTGTGGGGAAAAAGGAACCCTCCTGCACTGCTAGTGGGGATGTAAATTGTTACAACCACTATGGAAAGCGGTATGGAAGTCTCTCAAAACAGTGGAAATAAATATTCCCTTTGATCCAGTGACACCTCTTCTGGGAGTTTTTCCAAAAGAGATAAAAACAATACATAACAGAGAAACATGTATACCCATGTTCATAGCAGCACAACTAACGATAATTAAAATGTGAAAGACACAAAAATACCCATCAATAGACCAATGGATACATTAATTGTGGCATTTATATACAATGAAATACTACTCATCTATATAACCAGATAGGTTGGATGCTTTTATAGGCAAATGGATCCAACTTGAGACCATCATGTTTAGTGAAGTGAGTCAGAAGCAGAAGGTTAAATATTGAATGGTTTCTCTAATGTGAGGAACCCAGATCACAAATATTTTATAGGACTTGTCATGGGGGATAACGGGACCTGGAGAGGAGAGGGAGAAAGTGGGAGCCTCAGAAAGGGAGAGGGAAAGGACTTGTAATTTTGTTACGATATGTGTATGCACAAAATACTTAAGATAAATGTAAACCTTATGCATTGCATTTATACATATCAATAAAATGGGAAAAAAGAAAATTGAGATCCTTCAAATGCAATGCTATAGTTAGAAATAATATCACAGCTGAGAAAAAGAAAAGACCTAGTTAAAGTAATTTCCATTGTCAACTGAGATGAAGCAAATGTGACTATGGCACATACAGGGAAGAGTGATGACTTAAGTACAGAGTTAATTACAGCACAGATGATCTCCCATGTCATACCTAAAATGTTATTTTAGCAAGCTTCAATGATAGGTCTTGTAAACCTATCATCTACAGGTTTGATTTGCAATTTCTTTAGGGCAGTTCGAACATGGTTCAAGTCTATCATTTTAAAATTTATCCTTAGCTAGTTTGCTAAGGTTAGGATTATTATGGAATAGAATTTAGTTGTAGGTCATTTTTTGGATTTCATTGGTTAATAAACAATATGAAACTTTATCATTGTGATTGCTCCAATTTTATTATAAAATATGTCATAATGTGGGCTAATAATCTTTTGTCAGTCTGACTCTAACTATGCATAGACACTGAGAAATTCTCTTCATAAAAACTTTTACATATCAGCAATCTATAAAACTTTGGTGAGCTGCAGTTATTGCTAGTAACATCAACTTTCTTTCAGGGAATGTCTAGACAGCGTTTGCTACTTTAAAACTTTATCAGTGGAAGCTTGTTCTGTGCTTTCATAGGAAACAAGCAATTTTCCTTATTATGACTTAAAAAAAACCTAGCTACATTCTCATCAGCATCATGATGCAGTAGTAATGTTTCATATATTTACTTATTATTATGCATTGAAGAAATAAATAATGAACCTGGTGATTTTGAAACTGATGGAGTTTAAAAGGCAGTTTCAAGTAGAGAGTAGTTAGATTAAGAATTCTTTAAGAAGATAAACCTGGAGGGAAAGCTATAGGGATTCACAGTTACCAGAGGTGACTGCAAGTCTTAAGAGAAAGATTTGATGGCATCTTAAAAATACAGGGGCATTAGAAAGAAGATTTTTAATGATCTTATAGAATTTTATAATGTTAATTATGTCATATAATCTAAGAATTAATTTTTAAAGTAGCTACTGTTGTCCCTGCATGTGCCTTTTTAAATATTTTCCACTGTAGGTCTTCTATTGCTTAATATTTGAGCTATACTAAAAAAAGTTTCTTACTAATAAGAATATGACAAAATATAGCAAAATTCAAAATCATTTTAAGAAATAATTTTTTTTCTCATTTCTCCTTCTTTCTTTTTCCCCCAGCCCGACCCCTCATTTCTCTTTCTTTCTACTGAAATTATCTAATAAGACCAGAAGAAAATTCAACTCTAGATAAAATTCTGATTGATAAATTAAACTGCATTAAATTACAAAATATAGTAACAATGTACAATAAATAATCAGGAAAGATATTTATATCTTTGTCCTGTAAATTTTACAAATGTACTGTTCTCTATGGAAATTCCTCAAAGGTACTGAAAATACATATTTTATTTGACCAACTATACATTTTCTGGCTATCTTCCCAAAGAGTTAAAGTTATCATACAACGGAATGCATACCTGTTCATGTTTATAGCAGCAAAACTCACAGTAGCTAAATCTGGGTAGCTTCCAATATGTCCCTCAACAGAATGATGGATAAATAAACAGTGGCATATGTACACAATGGAGTATTACTCTGCCAAAGGACAGATGAATTTGAATCGTTTGTAGGAAAATGCATGCACTTTGACATCATTGTGCTCATGAGAGGAATCAGACACAGAAGCTCATATATCTTATAGTTTCTCTAATATAAGAAAGTCAGTAGATAAAGTAAAAGAGCAAAACAAATGTGATGGTGGGAGACGGGGAGGGAGAGAGGAGGTGAGAGGGGATGAGACGGTGGGAAAGGAGGAAAGAAATTCAAATTGGCGAAGATGTGGTGTGGATGTGCACCAGTTCCTCCAGTTGAAGACAATTGTTACATACCACAAATACACACTAGCAAAATATTATGGGAGGGGGTAAATGAACTGCTCTTATAAGCTAAGAAAGAAAAAGACAAGTCAAAAGGGTGAAACTGGGATTGATATTTCATGCAGAGCACAGCTATAGACATAAAGGAAAAGCTGTCAGATCTTATTAGATATCAACTGAACATACATTAGAAACACAATGCAGTAACGTTACATATCCACCAGATAGGCTAAATTAATAGCTTCAGAGCTTGACAGCAATAAGGAATGCTGACGATGTGGAGCCACTAGAACACTCATCTTCCTTCTTTTAAATATGATGATGTAGATAAGGTTAAAAATTCTGTATTCTAGATGAAGCTAATTCCCACGTGAAGAATTTTAAGAGCCCACACTGTAATGATGGCTCATACTCTGAATAGTAGATCACAGTGAACAGTCCTAATCAGGAGTCGCCTCTCCAAGGACTAGCAAGTGCTTCAAAAAGACAAGATGTTTTCCAGTGGGCCTCTAAGCTGGTACAAAGAATAGCAGAAATAATATTTCATCGATAAAATGAGTGACGGCCTCCTTCCTCCTTAGCCTCAGCTTGCATTTCCAAAGGCAGTTTCCTCATCTTCACTCTGTAAGTTGAGCTGCTGGGTTACTGGGGGATAAGGAACGGATGGAGGCTGATAAAGAGATCTGGCCACAGTTATTTTATTATCCTTTGGAAACGTACTGTATTTTTTAATAGTTAAAAGATGCTTTGAAACAGTTTACCAACTATCTTGAGTTTGGACTTTACATCTTGTGAATGATAGAGGGCTGAGAGGTGTTTCTACATAGAGGAATTTATAGATGCTCACATTTTTAAGAATTGCAATCTTGAAAATAAGAAGGAGGAAGTTATTGGAGGACAGAATATCTAATGACAGAGAGGCCAAGCATGGCTGGTGACACATACCTACAGCGAAGCAAAAGCCGCGGAGAAAAGAAAGAACAGATGGATTAAAATGATGACCTCTAATCTCAAGTGGGCAGTTTTGGTTAGTGAAAAGTGGCAGTTGCTGATTATAGATTCAAAGCTAGGAAATTATGTCATTAACTAAGACAGAGAAAAGAAGAATAACTGACAACAGAGGCTGAGTCCCGAGTCAGGGGCCTGTGATACAAGGAGAAGCTGACAATCAGATCTCAGCTGGACATGGGTCTGGAGCTCAGTGAGAGACATTTATTTAGAGATATATTACTTATTATTTATCTTAGAATTGACAATCCCAACCAATAAGAGGAAATGGAGAAAAGATAGCGATGGTTATAGGTTTTCAGAATGAAGCAAAGGCCATGAGCAAAGGAAGAAACACAAGACAGAAAGGGCCGACTGCTAGGCCAAAGGAGACACGGGTTGGTGAGGAGGAACAGAAAAAGAAATGCAGCTCTTGTTCATGAACAAAATCAAGGTCACCACCACGGGTTTTACCTTTGCCCCAAGATGGGTGAATTCCCAGGAAATAAGAAACTAATTGTATAATGCTTAACTCTCTACAAGTTTGAGTAGTCACCAACAATACAGAGCACAGGTACCATGTTGCACAATGTTATACAAAGGACCCCGAGAGAGTTCACTGAGATAGTACACGAGTGAATAAGTGCATCTGATTACTTTTCATTTAAGTCTTATCTGGAAAGAAATATGCCCAGGAGCTTTGTTCACCGTCATCTGTCACACGTCTGCCTCTCAGCCAAGCCACTGTTGGGAAATAAATAAGAAATTTGCAGAAGGATATTCAAATACCCACATTCCTGTCTACACATCGTCTAATAATTAGGAGCAAAGGGACCCTTCCAGGTATCTGCTGAGGCAAGTTAAATGGCTTCATCCCTGAAGAACTACTAATTTTTGACACACGTGGGCCTACCTTAATGAGACATGATTTTTGTTCATCAGTTATTGATGTCTGTGGTATATTCTGTGTAGAGTATCTGGTTTTGCATGGACTGTCCAATCATTTGCAATAAGTAGCTGAGAGTCACAGTGCAGGTGAGAACACTGGCTTCAGTCCAGCACCTCGGAGGCACATTGCAGGTCCCCTTCACAGCCCGTGTAAGGCTTGGCTTCCGGATTTCAGCACTTCCTTACAGACATTTCAGGAAAATGAAGAGCTTATGTTTTTCTCACTTTCCACATATATGTAACAAGGGTACCAATGGCTGAATAGCTGAAAGGCGTCTGGATCTGAGCACAGCAGGGTAAGAGTTGAGCTCAGCTTGCCAGGCCTTCACTTCTCCCACCTGAGCTTTTGGGCCCGGAGTGTTACCGCGGGGTGAGAGAATCCATTTTCCTGTTGGCAACTGATTTCTTCACAGTCCTCTGCCTCGGGAACGCACTGTTTTAGCCCTCTGCCAGCGCCTGCCGCTGGCTTCTCTTTCACGTTTGCTAGGTTTCTTCTTTATATTTCCCCTCTCCAATAGTTTGGATTAATTCCAGTTCATTTCAGTAGCAAACTTTCTTATCAACTTCAGCTGGATTCTTTGGACACGCAGCTTCCCCACTGCAACAGGAGTGGGATGGAGCAAACAGGTTGAACAAGCATCAGCCAGACTGTGGCGTGCTGACCTCTGCCACACGTCTGAGTCAGTTCCAAGTAGGGATAATGATGTTCCCTGACCAGGGGAGGACGAAAGCAGTTCATAAGAAAGAGTGAAATTATGAGTCTGTGGTAAATACCAGGAGGGGAATGAGTCATGACACTCTCTCAGAAGCCATTGTGTTAACTCAGCAGGGGTCAAGTAGAAAGAGATTTTCTGGTAAGCAGCTGCTCCTGTGTACCTCCAGCTCCTCTCTTCAATCCTTCTGGAAATCTTTTGGAGAGGATTAAAATTCATGGACTGAATCTAAGGGATCAAACTGTTAATAACATGTATTAAATCTAGAGTTCATCATCTGCTCTAGATTGAGGACATCACTTGAACTTGGATGTAGAGCTATTACAAGCCCACCATGGCCCATAGTTCAGTGATGATCTTTGATTCATGAGCTGATCTGATTAAAAAATCACATTTTCTCAATTAAGTGTGAAACCATTCATTTAGTTCAGATCATATTTTGACTTAGGTTATTTTTAAAAAGTACCTATATTATCAAAACTAACAATTTGCCCTTTATATACAAAAAATAAGATAAGGCAGCTAATTAATGTTTACAATTAAATGTGGTTAAAATCCTTAGAATTAGAATATATGTACAATCCTTTATTGCTCCAAAAAAAGAAGGTATATATACACCTCTAGACCTGGAAGATCTCTCGATATGCCAACTAATTACCATTTGCTACCCAACAAGAGAAGATATACATGTCTAAAGGCTAAAACAAAAACAGAGTCATTACTTTGGTGTGGAATTGTAGAGAAGGGAATTGCTTATAGGGGAGGATAGGGCGGGTGAAAAGAGTTCACAACCCTTTTCCTAACCACACAAGAATCTAACTTTTAGTTATCCCCGAGCAAATATTTCCTGGAAGCTAAACAAGATGATATGCATTAAATATATCGCTAGCCAGCCTTACCTGTGGTAGAACTATTTCTGATTGTGAAATCCATTCACTAGGAGAATAGTAAGTGACCTACAAATGCTAGATCAGGGAGCCATCACTATGAGCTTCCCTGAATATAATGACCCACGAAAGTAGTGTCCACACAACTTTGATAAGATACATTGTCCCTGCGAAGCACATAGCTTCTTAATTGACAGTCAGCCACCAACCTGGACTTGCCCCTGAGCTGTCCTTTGTGAGCTGAGGGCCATGTGAATTGCAGCATCATCTGCTTTGTGTACTCTTTTCACTGAGACACCATGAGCTGACATTCTGCTAGCAAGATGGAATACCTGCAGGCAACTTCTGAGTAAGATGATGTACCCAGGACCCGCCAGCCTTGCAAGAATCCAGATCACAGAGGAAGAAGACTCGAGCTAAAGAGGTAAGAGTAGGTTTGAATGGAAGAAGCTGACTTGAAAGCTGCTCTCAACAGTGTTTGTGACTGATCAGAGGAAAAATCAGGAATCCAGATGATTCTCAGTGGAGAATTTGATGATATCTTGTGTCAAAGCAATGAGCCAGTATCTTGGACTTTAGCCAAGACTCTTTTTTACAACAAAATAGTACATATGATTCTCACCACTGGATCCTCCCACCTTACTATTTCCTGATTTTAAAAAGCTATTTTAGTTCATACCATTGTATAAATAATAGTTTCCTACGCTGGCTACTTCAGTTACATCAATCACAAAATTCTTTACTTTTCTACCCAAGAGATTCTTCCAAACCCACTCTAGCTAATTTCTCTTGATCTCTCTTTGCGGTGTCTAAGAGTATCTCTGGCAGAACTGAACTTTAAGTAAAAGAATAATTTCATTTTTAGAAATCGACATATTCAATCATGCCTAAATCAAGATTAATTCCCAACCAATACCAGGGTTTCTCTCCTAGAGTGGTGTTGATTTCTTGTTTCCCACACTTTTTTCACCTTCTGCCACTGGCCATTTCAGACCGAGAAGAGAGGAACTCAGAAAGAGACTCCAGCTGACTGTGACTACAGTTCTTGGCACACTTGACTTGGTAGTGTGTGAGGCTTTTCTCTGAAGTCTTCGGAGACCTAATAGAAACTCTGGAGTCAGCCATGTTGCCTGCCTGAAGAAGGTGCCGGAATAACCCCTCACCAATTGTTCCAAAGGAGCTTGCTGCTGTGCTCTGGCAGGCCATCCTCTTGTGCAGCATGCACCCAGAACACCTCACACCCAACTACTTCTCCACTTTGACTATTAAAAAGCAAAGCATATCCTTTCTTTCCCGTTTTGAAACTTCAGACCCCCTTGTCCTTGTCCATCACACTGCCTGGATGTCAGTTTCACCCATTTCCTTTCCTCCAGACCTCTCACACAGAGATCCCAAAACTATTGCCATGCACTCCAGTGGGCAGAAGGCTGGTTCTCCCAGGAGTTGCAGGGCATCACCAGTTCATTTTCAGGTATCTTGTCCATTATTCTCAAAAAGTTCTTCTCTATTTTGGGAATGACAAAAGCACCTCAGAAGTCATTTGCATTTAAGTCCAGACGCGAATGGATCTGACATCTCTAGTTATAACTTACTGGTGTATAATACCTATTATCCAACCTCGAGTCCCTCAGCTACACTAAGAGAACGTCAAAAGTACCATTTATTATCCACTTACACGTGTTAATTATATGTCACGGCAGTGAGTCAACAACTTTTACATTTATTACCAGAAGCACAAGGGACAATTAATGGAACATAAGCCTTATATGACAAGACAGATGGAAATAGCAGTCACTTCAGGGATGGGATTGTTTTTGTGTTTGCTTTTTGTAGTTACCTGGCCACAGGGTATTATTTACATGTTTATTGCCAGTGTATTAAATGCTACTTTGATGGCCTGTCAGGAAGTTCTGTCAGAGTTTCCCACTGATAAATGCTTTCAGACTTGAGGGTTTCTTTTTTCTTCCTTTAGGACCAACAAATAACTAGCAAAAACAACAACAAAAAGAGCTTCACGGTTTGCGTGGAGCAGAGCAATTATCCTTAATAAGGTGGAATTTTATTTTTGCTTTTGCATTTGGAAGTCATCAATTAACTTTAGCCGACAATCAATGAAGAGAACAATAGCCTCTCTTTAAAAATGTTTAATGCTACCTCTGGGATATATTTCCTGTTGTGAATTTCTTTCCTGTTTACTCAGTTTGGACACTATTTTAAAAGACTAAAGAAAGGTGTGGGTGTTGAAAAATTGGGACGAGGCCAGGAGGTTATGAACAGTTATTTTGTTTTTAGACAAGCAATGGGTTTACCATTTGTGGAAACTGGTTGGATTGAGTCCTGCAACTGCTTTTCTACAATGGAATGCTTTCTGTAAAGTTGTGTATAAATCAGTTCTTTTATAAATTAATCCATACTTTGACTGCATTGAAAGCTTACTATTTAAAGAACCCATACTCTAAATCTTCCTTTAACATAAGAAAAATTATTTTGTGAATTGGGCAATTGAGGAAGAGAGAATAGGTTTATTTAAAGATACAGCTACATAACCAGTCATAGGACCCCAGGTGAAAAAAATGTACATCTGGATGTTTCACTTATTTTTATATCAGCCGAGCTTTGGAGCCCCAAAAACTATTCTGGACATGAGTTTTGTAACAAAGTTGTCTTCTTCCAACCCTGTACAGCAGTCTTTACACTTCAGGACATGTCCAGAGGGTACGCGTTCTTATTTCTGCTTTCATCTGAGCAACTCACACTGGTGGGTGAAAAGGCAATCAATGGCATCACATTTTTGTCCCCTAGCAGCAGCCGTGAAAATGCTCAGAAAGTAGAGAACATTACTGGAGACGCAGGGCAAAACTAACCCCAGTTGTCGAAACAATCTAATGCTCTACTAACTGTGCAGATACACATATAACAGATGAGGTAGCTCAGGCACTGAAAGATTAAGTAAATTTCCAAGAACACTTCGTTAAGAGCTGGCAGAGTTAAGGTTTGAACCACAGTATTCTGATTTCAGAGCTCAGAATCTTTAATAATCATATTCATAGCCTCATATCTGGGTGGATGGATGGTCAGAAGGACAGATGGATGGTCAGAAGGGATGGATGGACAGATGGATGGATGAATAAATGGATTATTGGAGATAAGAATATAATATTCATACATATATAAATAATATAAAATTATATGAGTTACTTGTAACTAGCACTTATAGTGTCAAATCAAACAGCTACTTTCAAAATACATTTCAGTCATAAACTACTGGATTTCATTTTTAGGAGGCAAAATATTTGCCATATTTTGCTATATAAAATTTTATAAGATTGATAAACAACCACCCTGAAGCCTATATCACTT
Organism: Ctenodactylus gundi; assembly: GCA_004027205.1. NCBI lineage: Eukaryota > Metazoa > Chordata > Mammalia > Rodentia > Ctenodactylidae > Ctenodactylus > Ctenodactylus gundi. Next base: position 51,828 of record PVKB01002528.1, read on the forward strand.
CATAGCCATGTTTTGCAACTTACAGGGTTTTCTTCCCCCTGGGTAATTTTGTATCAAATTTTACCATTTTACCTTTTCTTACAAAATTAGACATTTGGCACTATTCGTCTACGTTCTTATAGGGAAATAGTCAATTGGGGACTGGCTATATTACTCATTTTACCATCATTGCTATAATGCCTGATACTATCACTTCACACATTTATCAACACTTTAGCTCTTGGCCTCCTTAGGTATAGGAATATTTGAACCTTGAACAACAACAACAACAACAAAGCAACCTCATCATCAAGAGAATTCTAGTGCTGCACATCAGATACTTAATCTATTGTGTGCATATGTGTGTATTTGCAAATCCTAAGTAGAGAGTGCTTTCTAGAACAAACAAAAAAGAACCACAGGTAACTACTCTTACTATTCTCAATATATAATTATTTACCTGAATAATGTTAGAATTTTACACTACAAGGCAGGATTTGATGTTTTGGTCCTGCTAGATTTATGTTAGGGTTTCAGTGTTTTGTGAATGTATGAGGAAGTTATGGAAGAAACAGCCAGCTTTGGGAACTCTTGCATTCAGAAAAGAAACCCAGGGAGTTTAAGTCATTCCCGTGTCTTTTACAAATATCGATACGAAAGATGTAGCAAAAAGAAAGTCCATGCACACATAGACCAGAAATCCATAAAAATCTAAACTGCAATGAACATAAATAGAAGAAGCTTATTTCTTTGCATTTCCAAATTCTAAACTAATAGAAATTGTCACTTGAATAATAACTAGGCTTGTATTATTAAATACTTATTTTATATGATAAGAATATTAACTGTCTTAAGCCTTTTATCTTATTTGGCTTGTATTTTATTCTATCTGAAATTAAATTCTTATTATCTAAGTAGGAAAAAATATTTATAGGAATCATACTAAATAAAGAAATTAAAAATCCATGAAAACTATGCAGTTGAATTTCTTTGTACAACCCTTCAAATATCATTAATTAGGATATATATATATATATATATATATATATATATATATATATATATATATTTCTATATATCTTCACTCCTCTATGTAGCCAGCACAAATAATACACGTAAATTTTCTCACTAAACAGGTACGCTCTCTGTTTCCCGTTCTATTGCATAGAAGATGACAAATGTAAGAGGCAACCCTGAATCCGAGCCACTGAAGCAACCGATTGCAGTGTGCTGCTGGTCATATCTCAAGAACTTTTTGTGGACGTTCTTGACAACTGCCTTCCAGAAGAGAAACACTGAAACATTTACACACAAAAGCATTTAGAAGTCAACTGAAACAGCCTAACACTTGTGAAGTGGTTTAAGATGCTTAGGTATCTACTATCATGTGAATGTAGCGGGGAAATAATTCAGTTCAAGGCCAAGTATTTTATAAATTCCTATACCAAAACTTAGAGGACTTGTTTCCTGTAAATGTAGCAGAGCCATATGTCTAAGATATCTCTCAGACAGTTGCTAAACAATTGATATTTTTTTCTACATCCCAAGTGAATGCTTTTTTTAAAATCTGGAATATTGCTTTTTATAAATTTCTTGGCTGGAATGGCATTTAGTTTTTATTAAATTTCTATTTACATTTGCTTAAGCTGTTCACCCATTTAAAATTGTCTCTTTGCCTTCTTTACTTGGCTATGTATTACATGGACCGGAATCGCTCATGGTATATAGAAGTTACCTGTGGTCCAGGCTGTGTCTTGGGTGTCCTTCCACCAACACTCCGATATCTAATCTACCTATTCCTGAGTTACCTTGCTTAACATTTCACTTGTAAATATGCATATGATTTTTTTGCTCTGCCTGATTTCAGTTTTGGGGATGGCAAAGGTTCTATGGTTTGGATCCAAAATGTCCCAAAAGGTCGTATGCAAAAGGCCACACGCAAAAGACTTGGTTGCTAGCTAATGGGCTTTGGAAAGACAGTTGGATCATGGATGCTCTAACTTTATGAGTGGATTAATATACTGACGTATTTGTAATTTGATAGCATTACTTGGAGGAATGGAAGCTTGGAAGTTAGGTCCTACCTAAGGGAGCAGATCACTAGGCCATACCTTTAGGGACAACATCCTGTCCTTGCCCCTTTCCTCTTGGTTCCTTTGCTCTTTTTCCTCCTTGCTTCTTGGCCACCAAGATGTGAGCAGCTTTCCGTGGTTACACTCACCAGCCATAGTGTTCAGCATCATTTCAGACCTACAGCGATGGGGCTCTGCAACTGTAGACTGAAACCTTCCGAATTGTGAGCCAGAATAATAAATCTTTCCTCTTTTAAAAATGACTTTGCCAACTATCTTTCACCATGTCTGTTTCGTTTTCATTAAAAATGGGCACATGGGTCTGCACAGGGAGACAGATAGATGGATGATAGACACGTAGATGCTGTATAGATGGATAGATAAAAACATAGATAGGAGATGAAGATCAGTTGTATGTATATTAGAATTTTCTTACGTGGGTCAAAAATTATCTACTACCATTAGGCTACTCAGAAAAAATAGATTTTTCTAGTAAATAAGTGGAAATTTTACAGTCCTTTTCTTATTTCCTTACCAGTAGATACTATCTTACAATGAAGACAGACTTCAGACAAAATTATCCCAAACTGACAGCCATCTGTCAGCTAAATGACTTCAAAGTGGTCATGAGACAGTTACACAGCTTGGGAGAAGACCCAATCTCTACCTAAATACCCTGATTACCACCTTGCGTAACAGGCTTATTCATGCATTGATATTTCGATGGCAATCAATTCAGCCTTAGAGAAGAATTTTCATCTAATGAAACCAGAGAAACACTGGACAAATGGACCTAGAGAATTTGTCTGTTTCAAAAGTGACACGAAACTGCTAGATTTGTCAAGTTTCTGTTTCTTTTAAAGTGATAGGACTTCTGTAATATTAGGACGGGAGAGTGCAGAATCAAGGTGTTGACCTAGTAGGACCCCCTTGTGAGTAGCTGCAGGAACTCAACAAAAATGCTGAGATACAGTAAAGAAAGCACCAGAATGGATTAGCTTAGGAAGGCAGAGGCACTCTAAGAGTGGAAAGGAGGACAGCACAAGAGTTGAAAAGCACCTGGAGGCCATGAAGATGGAAGAAAACTACCAGAGAGGAGAGCATACCAGGAAGGAAATTCTTGGGGTCTGCTACTTGGTTGTAGAGAAAAGGTAGGACCCACAGGGCCAGGAGCTTCAGAGCTAAATGGCAAATGGTCTCCAGTAGAAACCTACATCTGCAAAGTGGCAAGTGCAGAATAGGATCTTTTGTGAAGAAAAGTCTCCCTGGCAGTACACTAGAGATGACCAGGCAGCACCACTGTAGGGAGCTGTTGTAAGAAGAGATTTACTGTGAACTTTTCTAGGAAAGAGGCAATGGACAAGACTCACGCCAGGGACTTCGGGACGTCTCTTGATTGGTAATTGGGATGGAGCTACCACAAGAGACAGTTGCAGAAAGGGAAGAACAGAACAGGCTCAAAGTTTCTTCTCCATTCCTAGAAGACTTGGGCCCAGAAAGGCAGAGGACTTTCCCCCTCAACCCCCCACAACTATCACCTAGACCATAAATGAGAGAAGCCAAGTCAGTCTCAAATGGCTTAGCCAGTGGCCTAGGGGTGGAAATGCCTAGTTGGAGACTTTTACATTACTGGACGTCAATTGCTTCCTGCTCCCAGAACAGAACCCGCTGGGCTCTCCATTCCTCACCTACCTCATATGAGGTTAGAAAAAGGATCCTCAGCTTGACCACTAGAGCGAAGGCTCTAAAGCAAGAAGCACCATCACTGCAGACTATGGACTTGGAAAAGCAAGGACAAGTCTTACCTGGGGACACAACGTAAGGACTGAGCAGAAGGCTACAGCAGGACACAGCTCAATTGCTGTCCTCTCCCTTTCCTGTCCCTTTTGTGGACAGTGGATGTCAAAACCAGAAGATTTGGAAGGAGACAACTTATCTAAATATCACAGGAAAAGTTTTTGGAATTTGGACTTTGGACTCAACTCAATTTTTTTGTACATATTTTGGCATACTTATGTCTGTTTTGTTTCATTTTTGTTTGTTTTCACATAGTTTTCTTTTAAGTTGTTATTGTTGCCTTTTGTGAATAGCCTTCTATATACTCTTGTTTTATTCTCTCTATATTTTTTTCATTCATTTCTGAGTTCTTTCTTCGTGTCTGTTCTGCCTAATTGCGTATCTTTTCTTTAATTTTCAGGAGGAGTTTTGTCCTTTGTTTCTATTCTGTCTTCTCTTTCACCCCCAAAACTAATCCTTTTCCTGCCCATATCATTTTATTGTTACTACTAATAAACATTAATAAATTATGACTATATGGCTCAGCTTATAGGGATTAATAACTTTTGCAATTATATTATGCACAGGACATTAATGAAGGTTTCTTTTCTATTGTTATTAATGCTGTAGTGTTCTCTCTATTAAATCTTTCTGATAAGTTACTTGGTGGTTTGTAGAGATACTTTTTTAATAGATCATCTTGCTGATAGTTAGAATTTCAAGTGCCATCTAATGGTAGCAGGGACATAGTTTTCAGATGAAGATGGCAGGGTTTTGATTATGTGTGTTTTTACCTAATCAGGTGACTAGACACGGGGAGTATGTGGGGAGAAGGGATAAAGGTCTTGCCACAGTGAACAACTTGATGCATAGCCCATACCTTAGATCTTATTGGAAAGATTGTGAATCCTGCCAATAGGAATAAGGAATTTGAATTAAGGGACTTACAATGTCTAAAATCTCTCCATCATACTTACTTTTGGTGTGCTTTCTCTATCTGTGTGTGGATAGGACAGCTCTTTTTGCTAAAAAAGATAATTAAAGCCTCGTTTTTCTGTCCTCCATGCCTCCCACGCACATCCCTTGTTTGGATAGGTCAACTCCCGTGAGCCATTTCTCACAGAGTGGAATGGTGGTGTAACTTAATTGTTTATTATTCTGTGTCAATAATTGATTTGTCTTAGTTATACCAACACTGCTGATCTCTCTCATACTGTGATGGCTTGCTTGGTGGTTAGAACCTAATAAGAGTCAATAACTTTCAGCTACTTAGTTTAAACTAAGCCAGTACTACAGATTTATATTTTATTGTTGAAGGTAATATAGTGTTGTCTTTAGTAGATCCTCTTGATAAATCAATATTTAGTTTATTTAAGAAGCTACATAGAGAGTGTAGACTGCATTTCTAATGACAAAGATAGAGTATCTATAACCAGTATGGTAATATTTAAATGATTGTTATGACTTAATAATGAGTTTGTCTTACTGCCAATTTCATTCATGTTAGTAGAGGCATAGCATTTAATCTTATTTTTCATTGTAAGCCAATACTAGGCTTGTCTTCGAGGCACTTTTCTTTACAACAATTCATTTCATCTTCACTGAAAAATATGGGGAAGAGGAAATCAGTAGAAGATTAGTCACTAAAAAACTCCCAAACTTCATAGCTTAGTAAGTTAAAAACAGATATAAATATCAAAATATAAATAATTTCAAGAAAATACTAAGGAAAGATATAATCTAACTGGAGAATCCCCATGGTGGAGATAGGGTTTTTCAAACCTAACTTATCTACAGTTCTTAGCAATTGAACCATGCAAAACAAGGCAGTAAGAGCCCAGCAAAGATGCCTTACTCTCTGGAAGATGATATTGTGGATCCTGAAATAGTGGAGCTTACAGGATAGGAAGTCAAAAACAAATGGACCAAGTGTCAATAACTTCAAACAAGATATATTTAAACAAATGCAAGAGGCATTTAGTGAACTCAAAGAGGAATTTACTAAACAATAGTAATAATGGATAAAATGTTAGTGATTTTATGGAAGACATAATCAAAAATCTGAGCTAAACAATGCAATATGAGACATAGAGAAACATTTGTGTACAGAAGTAAAAATCTGAAAAAATATTAAGCTGAAATTCAGGGTATGAAAAACTCAGTTGAAAGTATGAGAAATCAGCCCTAACATTGTGAGGACAGAGCATCAGACTGTAAACATAAGGTTGATGAACTGAGCCGTATACCCAGCGAAATCTGAAAAATAAGACATCAAGAATGCCGGATGCACCAGCTGATGAATGATTCACAGAGAACCAACCAATTTGAGGGAAGTGAAAGAAAAAATAGAAGACAACACAAAAAATATAAAGAACATATTCACCACGATTGTAGCAGAAAACTTCCCAAATCTTGGAAAAGAAATTAGTATTGAAGCACTGGAGATATGCAGAATACTAGTTAATATTGACCAGAAAAAAAGACTCTCCATAACACATCATAATCAAAGTTTCAGAATTCGGCACAAAGAGAAAATACCGTAAGAGAAAGATGGAAAGTAACCTACAAAGACAAACCCATTAAAATCATTGCAAATTTCTGAGCACAAACCCCATTGAGAGCATGGACTGAAATCCTTCAAGCTTTAAAAGATAGCAGGTGTCAACCCTTGTTGTTATATCTGGCAAAATTAGCCTTTAAAATTGAGGAAGAGGTAGAACTTTCCATGACAAGGAAAACCTAAAAAACATTGTGACCACTAGACCAGTATTGCAGACTATTTAAGTGATTCTTGTACAGAAAAGAAGAAAATTGAATGTATTTTCTCTTAAGTAAAAAATAAGCATGTCCCCTTTCATTATTTATATTCAACATGTACTTAAAACCTCGGCCAGACCAGCCAGGCAAGAGAACAAAATAAGGGGAATACACATTAGACATATTAGAAAAAAACGAAGTCAAGCTATTTTTATTTGTAGAAGACATGATCTTTTACATATAAGATCCTAAAAATTGTACCAAAAGACTGGGAGAACTAATGAACTTATTCAGCCAAGTTGCAGGACGCAAAATCAACAGCGTTCATGTATACCAATAATGAAATCATTGAGGAAGACATGAGAAAAACGACTCCATTCTTAATAGCCTCAAAAAATATAAACACTTATGAATCAATAAAACTAAAGTGAAGGACCTCTACAATGAAGATATAACGCACTGAAAAAGAAACTGAAGAGGACATTAAAATTGGAAAGACATCCACTGCACTGGACAGGCAGAATTCATATTGTCAAAATGATCACGTTACCAAACTGATATAAAGAGGTAGTACAATTCCAATAAAAATACCAATGGCATTTTTCACAGAACTAGAAAGAAAAAAAAAAAAAGAAAACAACCCTGAGATTCATAGAGAGCCAGAAGAGAGTCAGAATAGCCAGAGCAATCCTGAGCAACAAGACAAACATGGAGTTACCACAATTCTGGTCATCAAGATATATTTCAAACAACAGTAATAAAAACGATATAGTACTGGCAAAAAAATAGATAGGTGAACTAATGGAACAGAACTAAGGCTGTAGAGGCAACCCTGAACACCCTCGGGTGTTTGATCATTGACAAGGAGGCCAAAAATATAAGGTGGAGAAAAGATAGCCTCTAGCAAATGGTGCTGGGAAAATTGGTTTTCCAAATGTAGAAAAATGAATCAAGGCCTAGAGCTTTCACCCTTCACTAAAATCAAATCAAAATCCATTGAACACCTCGATATTAAAAATGAAAACATTGAACCTGATGAGGGACAAATGGTAAAATTCTTGACGAAATAGAAATATGAAAGCACGTTCTTAATAGAACAACTGGTACATAAGAAATGACACCAGGAATCAACAAGTGGGATTACACCCAATTAAAAAGGTTGTGCATGGCAAAAGAAACAACAAAAAACTAGGGACGGGAGAAGAAAAAAATTCGCCTATTTCTAAAATAGAGGGCTAATATTTAGAATACACAAAAAACTGAAAAATAAACTTCCAAAAAATAGGTAATTGAAATAAGTAGTTCTCAAAACAAAAAGAACAAATGGCCGGCAAGTACATGAAAAAGTGTTCATCATCTTTAGCCTTTGGAAAAAGGCAAATCTAAACACTGAAGTTTGATCTTACCCAGTAAGAAAGGCTATTTTCAAGAATCCCAAAAACAACAAATTCTGGTGAGGATGCAGAGGAAAAGGACCTTCTACATTGTTGGTGGGACTGTAACCACTTAGATATCTATATGAAGATTTCCCCCAAAACAGAGAATAGACATTCCACTTGATCCAGCTATACCTTTTCTGGGTATTTTTTCAGAAGAGTTAAAATCATCACACCACAAAAAGCATGTATACCCTTGTTTACAGCAGCAGACCTCACAATAGAAAAATCCTGGAAGCCACTGATGTATCCATCCATCAGCAGATGAATGGCTAAAGAAAGTGTGGTGTGTATACCCAATGGAGTTCTACTCTGCCAATAAGGAAAGATACCCTTGTGTCATTTTTTAGGGAAATGATGGACCTTGAGACCTTTCTGCTTAGTGAAGTGAGCCAGACACAGAAATTTAGATGTCACATTGTTTCTCTAATGTGACAAACCCAAAAATATAAATAAGTAAAAGAACCAAATAAGAAAAACTGTAGAAAGCAGAAAGATAGACTGGTGGACTGGAGAGGCGATGTGGGAGGGAGGCGAGGGAGGGAATGGAGAATAGAAGTGAAAGTGATTAGGGTGCGATATACCTCAAGTTGAATGCAGCTGTTATGCATAGCAAATGTTTACTAATAAAAGAATAACTTTTGGGGAGCAATATTTTAACCATACATCTATTTGAACAACTATTACTTCACCAACTACAAGCACTCAGCGATATATTTCCATAAGTATATTTTAAATACTAGGTAATAACTTTGAAAATGTTGATTCCTTGTTAAACAGACTACAAATGCTAATATCATACCTACAGTGTATTTTAGAGTTCGCTCACACACACACACACACACACACACACACACACACACACAGACACACACACACACACGTGCACAAACACTACTGATTATATAAAACTATTGTAAATTAAATAAACATATAAGAACTGCAATTACAGATAAATAATGGACAACGTAAATATAGTTTTATAGAGTTAGCTACCCTTCTAATTATGTCATTTTATACTGGAAGAGAAATAATAATAATCCATTCTCAAAAAAATTCTTTGCTATTATCAAAGCAGCATTTGGCAAACAGAGAACATAAGATAATGCTTATATCTGGTTAAGGGTAGTTTAACAGTCCATCCCAAATTGTCTCAATGGACCAAGAGATCATCTCAAATTGGAGTTTTGTTTATTCTAAAACTGCTTAAATGCCTTTAACAGCTCCATTTTCCACTTCTTTTTGTTTTTACTGATCTAGTTAGATTGTCAAAATATTGGAAATAACCCCAGGAACAGACCAGCTAATATTATGAACTCTGTGTATTGAACAAAGTTGGAAATTTTGTCTTGCCTCTCTAATAGTGAAAGGTGAAGGAGTAGATGACTCTGTTCTAGACCCTGACCTTCTGCATTGCTTCTGTCCCTCAGCTTATGCAGGGCTTGTTTGTCACCTTCCTAATTCCTTTCTGAGACTTTGTCCAGGGTTTGCTGTCATAAAATGTTTTGGCCACTTTCATACCCAAGAACTAACCCAAGGCAAAACTTGACCAAATATGTTACGATCCATAAGTTTTTTCAGAGAGTTTAAAAATTGCTACCAATTGTCTTAGTTACTTTCTCATTGCTGGGACACAAAGAATACTTGACATCCACAATGTAAGGGAGGGAAGATTTATTTTAGTTCTCAGTTTCAGAAAGTCACAGATCATCCATTAGTGTCTGGCAATGGTAAAAATACATGGCAGAGTTGTACTCAGGGAAAAGAAGTTCATGGCATGTCAGACAGAAATCCAAGTAAGGGAGGAAGAAGACTGACTGAGTCATCTGTAGGTAAAATATTCAACTTGAGCCCATCATGACTGGTAGAGTGAATCAGACTCAAAATGTTAACCATCACGTGGTTTCTCCAATATGAGAACCCAGAACACAATCAGTAAGAGAGCCGAGTGGATGAGAAGCTGGGGTTGGAGAGCTGGGGGCGAAGGAGGAGGCAGGAGGGTGGAAAGATAGAAGACGAAGGAATGTGGAGTCGACGCGATGCACATGTGCACAGAATTCTCCATCTCCGTGTAACCAGTGTGTATCGCATGTATATAGAAATAAAAATGGGGGTAGGGCCTCTAAGAGAATACCAAGTGTGCGAGAAAGAGCTGTAGGTCATCTAGGGAAAGCTGCCATCAACAAAGGACTTGCACAGTGTGACTAAAAGCTTGATAATAGTATGAGACCACCTAAGAGAGTGTTGAGGTTCTGCAACTTCAATAAGCAAAAAACACTTCAAAAACATGAGTTTCTTATCTCCTCTCCTACTGTTAGTGCCTCAGTACAGTATATACACACACTTGGAACTATCAAAATGACTGGTACCTCTTTGCCCCTCAAAGTTATTTGAGAAAAATGTATTGTTTTTAAGGTTAAGTTTTACATATAAGATTTAATCATACTTAAGATTTATTTCTTAATCATTAATAGGATTAGTAGACTATTTCCTCTGAGCAAATTTAAAAACAAAATAAATTTAAAACCGAGTAGCTGCATTTATAAAGATTTATGTGGATATGTAAATTTGAGTTTAACTGCATCCCAATAACCACATTTAAGATAAATAGAGCCTGTGGATTCATATAGTTAATACTTAACATATTAATAAATTTGATTTTCTTAAAGCTTATGTTTATAAAGAACATATTCTGATACAATGAATTTAGTTTATATTAACTTTCTATTCTCATCCACTTTCATTAGATGTCTTGACCATTGCAAGTTTGTGGAACATATGAATCACTCTTTCTTCTAAGACTTGATTTCTTCTGGCAAATAATAATTTCCAATTTTCAAATGCTCTATTTTCATACGATTATTTACATGTTACAAATAGTAAATTTATGACACTCCCAGGTTGGTGGGTATGTAACACAGGCACTGTGGTCTCTAATACAGATTAAACTGAACAGGAGTTCCCTCCTTTGGAATTAATGTCTGGAATTTTAAATATGTGATAAATTAATTAAAAAGTTTATGATGTAAGGGATAATCACAAAGCAAGTACCCATAATGATTTGCATGACTGAAATTACAAGGACATTTCATCTAACTGGCTTGTTACAGAAATATAACTACTGTAAATTTTGACAAGATGAATCTTAGAACAATTTGTCATTTTCAAATGTAAATGACTTTATAGTTATAAAAATCAGGAGGACTCTTTAAGATGGCACACGTGCTTGCTTTAAGCTGAAATGGGGAGGGTGAAGAGTTGTTCACCTGTAGCTACCCAGCCGTGAGGCATGAGTTACAGCAAGTTCTTTCTCAGGGTCTGCAGAGGGTGCCACTTTGATCACTTTTGCCAAGAGCCAGTAGAGGGTTTTGATGACATGTCAGACCATTCTGCTGTTTTTCTGTCACTACATGTGGACACCTTAGTTCAGGGTGCACAGCAAGTTTTGGTTTTGAATCCAGCTCTGCCACCCTCTGGCTGCAAATCCTTGTAAGTTGCTTACCCTCCTTGAGTTTTTGGCTCCTCACCTGCCCAGACAAATTCTCAAGACAGCTTTAGAACCAGACAAGTTAGTACCAGCAAATGTAAGCTAGCTCTATTAGCTTTCTATTTCTACTGTAAATTTAGTGGTGCAAACAATGAGACTTTATTATATTACTTCCAAAGATCAGAAGTCTAATACAAGTCAATTTCTGCCAAAATCAATGCAAGGGCTGTACTTCCTTCCCTATGGGGAACAATCTATCCCCCAACCTTTTCCAGATGCTAGCGAGCCAGCAGTCCTGGGCCACAGCCCTTTTCTCCGGAATCTCCAAAGTCAGCAACAGTCTTTTTTTTTTTTCTCCACCTTTTCTTCTGGCACCCTCTCTTTCTCTTTCCCTCTCTCTCTCTCTCTCTTCCTCTTCTTTCCGTCTTTCTTTCTATGTCTGGTGGAATATTTAGCTTTCTAAATGCTCACATGATTACTTCAAGCCCACCTACAAAATAATCTATCAAATTCCTTCACATTAGTCACATTTGCAGGTCTCCTATTAAGGTACATATTCCCTGGTCCTGGGATTATTGCATCTATCTTTGGAGGGTGTCTTCATTTCACCATACTGACTATTACTCATACTGAACCAAGGCTTATCTAAGCTAGCTATAATAATCTCTTTTTACTCCACTGAAATTTTTTTCTGTGTTTATGTATGTGGGTTGATTCATATTATCAGATTTCTGTTGATAAATTGCTTTATAATTGCAATAGACTTGTATCACATGTGTTTCTTTTTTCCACTGGGTACACAAATTCTTGTAGGGTGCAAGCTAACCCTACAGATTTTTGATAAATGACAGGAAAGGTTTTAAGAGATTGAAGGTCTACTAACTTGCATGCATGTGCTTTAGATATGTTCCAAGCACTGGGACAGCAGAGCACGTGGCAAAGTAGGTGGTCTTTGGGACTAGAATTCCTGGGTTCAAGTTTCACGTTTCTCTCTTATCAAGCTGTATGATTGTGATCTGGTTGCTTACTCTCTTTAAACTTTATTTACTATAAAATAGTAATAATAGAGTCAATAAGTTATATTTTTATGAGGACACAAGAAAGATGCATGCAGTCTTGGTAAGAGTGCCTGGCCCATAGAAGGCACCCTGTTAGTCATAGGCTATGTAGTTAAATTTCCTTGGTTCATAAAACAGTCATATGTGACTCTGAGGTTCCACTTTTACATTACATTTCTTTCGTAGTGTTTCAGTGATAACTTTTCATGGGGGGAGAATAAAAAGCATGAGGATTTTATTTTTAGGTTACAAAAGCATTAGGTGTATCTTTCTAATTCAGAATAATCCAGCTTTCTGCCATTTGTGCTGAGTCACCTGACTCCATTGCGCCCCTTCCTGCTCAGTCTCTCCAGCTCAGAGGCAATGCCCTGCTACTAGGAGCCTCAGGCAAAAGCAGGAAGGGGGGAAGTCAGAGACAGACAGACCCACATCAGCCCACATCTGTGCTGCTGATCCTCTTAGAAATTCAAACCCATTGGCCATCAGAGAGCTTTGTAATTATCGGTGGATGGAGTACTTCTATTTTTTTCTTGTCTTTTAAGTATTAAGAGTAAGCGGAATTTCTGATTTTATCTTTTTTCTTCCACTTAGTGGCATAATACCTAGACATCTACAACATAGGCATGTCCCTGAGACATTCTGAAACTTATAATTGCATGAGTCTGAGAGAAAGCACTCCATCTCTATCCACACAGTGAAATAAAACCTGAGGATATGGGAACTTGTTGTAGAAGTCATCCCCTGGAAAGGAAAGTCTTGTAATACTTTTGCAGATCCATTTATGCCCAAGGGCTCTACAGACAGGCACATTGTAGGTTCTTGAGAAGGCCACAGTTATTTCAGTGATTTCAGTCTTCTCTGGGCTCGCTACTCATCATCTTCCTTTCTGTGGGAGCACTTTGCAAAGATGCCTCCCAGTGCAGAAACAGCTCAGGCCCTGTCAGGCTCTCCATTATAAATTCTCATTTTCAGCAGTTTATAAATCATCTATAAATATTCACTTGTGGTAGGAAGAGATTTGACAGGATCTTCACAGTGATCATTTAAGGAATTATGGAATAGAAATTGTATTTTCCAGCTGACATGTTAGGAAAAAAAAAAGGATTTCGTGGATGGAGCAAAATGAACTATTGAAAGCTTAAAATATTAAAACTTTCACAATATGATCACGTAAGATCTTATCAGAATCAATTAAAATATTTTAGTAAGAAACCTATAAAAAAACAAATCAGGGGGTATACATTTTTTGTTTTATGTGGTTGAATTCAGTCTCTTCCAAGTGAGAAGGATGAACCATTTTTACTGAAGTGTCAGAAAAACTAAGGTAAAAGGATGTTTTATTGTGGTTTGTCTGTCATCAGTTTTCCAAACATTCTGGCAAGACTTGTAATGGCATACGCAAAAACAAGCCAAAAAGTGCATTTGAAGGAGGAAAATCAATAATAAAGCACCAAATTTATAGAAAGTAAAAATAACATGTCTTAGAATATCAGTGTGATTTCTTTTACCAAACACCCATTTTATCTTATAACATTCTGACATTGTGATTAATTTGGCTTTTTCAAGAAATAACTAGACAAAAACAACTCTTTAAATGAGTATCTTTCGAAAATAAAGAAGAAGAAACAGGAGAAGAAAAAATACAATAACAAGCACAAAGTCGATAGCCCTGTGCGATTACTGGCTTGGAAGCAAAGGAAGGCTTTTCAGCCAGCAAATATGTTTTCCTTCATTAAGAGAACAAAAGGGGGAAAAAGAGAAAGACAGCCATGTTCAAAGAAAATGAGACAAAGCAGTGTACTTCAAAGGCAAGATTTCTTTAAATAGGAAAAAGACATAGAAAAAATGTTAGTAGATGTGTATTCCTGAGTGTACTGAAACTTAATTGTATAAACAGTAGTAAATAAGAATTTTGAAAGTGAGGTATGCAATTTATGATACTGTAGTATCTTGCAAATTTTAATTCTAAAAACTACCTTCTTAAAGTGGATTATACACACACCTGTGCATATATGTAAACATGTGAATTTGTATATGTACACGAATACACATGTGGTGTGTGTGTGCACATGCATGTGCACACATGTGTGGCTTCCAAGAGGCTTACAGGAATGGAGGAAGACAGATAAAGACAGAAGCGCAGTGCAGATAATAGCTGTCAGTACCCATCATGGGTATTTCCTGTTACTATTACCGACACATTTAATGAAGACTCCCACTCTCATTTTTTGACTTCTAAGAAAGGGATTCTCAAATTTAGAACTCATAAAATTACCTCAGGAGTCTGTCAAAAGATAAAAAGTTAAGCCCTGGATCCATACAAACACTAAAAGGTTTAGGTCCAGTAGGTATAAATATATCAAGGTAATGCTAAATCAGGCGGGACATTGAGAGACGTTGATACAAAGTGCTCTTGAGCCAGGATTGGATGTAATCCTTGAAGGAGTCTGAGAGATGTGAGAAAGGGCCAAGTGCAAAAAACACTAGGGCCAGGTTTCAAGCAATGGTCAACATGGGGAAACAAATGGCTCTTATGTTGCTTTTATCTCCTAGTCGTAAGGAGCCAATACACCCTATTTTTATTGTAACCTTTTCCTTGTTTTTGCCTCCCTGGCAATGCAGCTCCTATCAGTGTCCTGCGGGAGTTACGGGGGACGGAGGTGGACACGGGCTCTACTGCCAAAGGAAGTCCTAATGACACTTTCAAGGAGACAAGTTTATCTGGAATCCCACTTTGAAAATCTGAGCATTCTTTCCCATAAAAATATTCTGTGATTAGTGGTTAAATTCTGTTAGGCTACTGGGTACGTTATTTACCTATCTTTCAGGCTTAATAAATTTTCTTAACCTAGTAGAAGAACCAAACAATTTGTTGTAGTCTTGTTTCTGTGACAAAAAAAGAAAATTGTCTCAGGAGAAGCGTGCACCCTGTTGAAAGATAGAGCTTGATTCTGTTCTCACTTGTAAATAAGGGTGATGTTGCCATGACACGTAACTTATTTCACTTTTTGATGATGGCCCTCTGAAGACAATATACAAACAGATAGACAATATTTAAAATGACTGGTTCCCACTGAAGAAAACCAATATTCATTGTCTACAAAATAGGACTGAATCAACCTACTAGGAATAGACACTGTAGTATTCCAAGGAAAGACTAAGTTTTTAGGGATACAGGGACAGTTCTAGTCACATTCATTCATCCAAATCTTGGTTCATTGGCTTCCTACCCACAAATTTGTACCATCTAGGAAGAATAATCCCTTAAGCATGTTTAGCCCCACGAAGTCAGACCTTGACAAACACGAAACAGGAACAAATGGTAGAAAGTGGCTTGAAAAGTGCTGCTTTACAGCTGCAGGTTGGAAACGTGGCACCTGTACTTTTGAGGTCATTTGTAGCACACTGAGCTCGGAGCAGAAGGCTGTGAGTATCCTGTTCCCATTCCCCATCTATAAAAAGTCACATTTTTCTTCTCCTTTCATCAGTTGGTGAGTATTTGAATGATTCTTACCTTTTGGCTATTATGAATTATGCTGCAAAATAAGTACCTGTGCAAAACTTTTTGCATGAGCACATTTTTGCATTTCTTGATGACATGCCGAGGAGTGGAGTTTCTAAGTCACATGGTAACTTAGTTCTCAAAGCTTGAGAAAACATCTATGTGGCTGCTTCATTGAAAAGTCAGGAATTCTCTGGGTCTTAGACAGACAATGATTATTTGTCAATTTCATCATGTCATTATTATGGAATGTAAAGTAGTATCTCCTGGCTTTAATTTGCATTTTCCTGGTAGCCAATAATGTTGAGTATCTTTTTATTTGTTTCTAAAATGTTTGTATGTCCTTAGGGGAAAGACTGATTACTTTCATCTTTGGCCTCTTTGAAAAGTCAATCATCTGTATCTTCATTTTTATTACTGAGTTATAAGCATTCTTTATATAGTCTCGATACATATTCCTTATAGAATACATGATTTATAAAAATTATCTCACATTCTGACTATTATTTTCCATTATCTTGATGGCATTACTTGGGGTAAAATGATTCTAATTTTGAAGAAATTTATTGAATGTAACTATTTCCTTTGTTATTTTTACTTTTGGGCAGTATCTAAATATGCACTATCTAATTCAAAAGCACAAAAACCTACATCCATATTTTCTTCTAAAGTTTGTAGAGTTACAGCTATTATAATTAGGATTTTGGTCAATTTAATTCATTTTTTATTAAAGCATGATATCTGTAAATCTCAATGGGGTACATTATGATAATTCAATAAATGAATATAAGGTATAATAATCAAATTGATTAATAAGAATTTTCATTTCTTTAAGCATTAATTATTTTTATGTGTTGGTGATTTCTTAGTCTTTTTCGGTCATAGATTTGCATTATAGGTTATTTTAACCCATAGTTACCCTACTGTCCTAAAGAAGAACCAAAAGTAATCCCACCACTCTGCATTTCTAGAGCTCTTGTTATATTTTCTGTCTGCTGTTTTCATGATCTTCTCGATCTATTCTTCTAAAAGGCTAACTTACTGGTTTCCACAGATGAATAAAACTGTGGTATTTGTCTTCCTGTGCCTAGTTTTTTAAACTTAATATAAGGGTCTCCAGTTCCATCCATATTACTGCAAATGACAGGGTTTCGTTCTTTTTATGGCTAAATAGTATTCCCTCCTGTAAATATGTTTAGGCCCACCTAATAGTTGTAGGATTTTACCCATTTTTGTGTGACTATCTAGTTCCCCAACACAATCCATTTACCCAGGGTTATTTTTTCTCCAACTAACTTATCTTGGCATTCTTACAAAAAAAAAAAAAAAGCAATTCTTCATTTGAAGTGAAATGATTCAAGTCTTTTTTTCTCCAATATTTTTAATATATGTGTCTGTGTGTATGTGAGTGTGTGTGATATACAATGGTTACATTGAACTTGAGGATTTTGTGGACATATAAATCACGACAAAATTACAGTTTCTTCCCCTCCCTTACTGACCCTCCTACTCTCTCCCTCATCCTCATTTGGTTCTATAAAATACCTATATCCTGGGTCAGGACAACCAAGTAACCAATAATTTGTCCCTTCCTAGTTTAGATCCTTTCAACTACAGACACAGATCTTTGAAACTTGCAAACTCAGTTCTGTTTGGTTCCTGAGGTAACCAAAATTACAACACAGTTTTAAGTCACCCCTTTGAGTTACTGACTTACAATTAAAATTCAGCCCTATAAGTAATTAGTTTCTTAAATCCCCAGTCTGTGTAGTTCTTATTTCTTTCCCCTCTCCAATGACCAGGGATAATGAGGAGTAAGTTCATTTGGTGACTTCTAGGACCAATGAATCCCTGTTGTCAAGAGGAAAATTTAAGTGACTTAGATTAGTACATGATGTTCTTCATAACCTAGGCCCAAGCTATTCCCCAGAACGCATGTTTACTCTTAAAGTTTAGATGAATCACTTCACAGGCTCTGAAAATACACTGTCTAGGTTCAAATCCAAACCTGATAATTGCTAATAATGAAAAAAATTGTAAAATTATTTAACCTTGAAATGTTGGCTTCTTTGTAAATGGAGATGTTGATTTCAATGTTCATATGACTACTCTAGTAGGCTGAAGTGATAATTAAGAAATATATGTAACAACAAAGATATAGCAAGATACAGAAAAAAACTTTTGGTAAATATCTCAATAAAGGGATTGGCTGGATTCAGAGAAGAGGCATCAATATTTGACTAGTGTGACACATTGGAGGAATAGGAAGCTGAGTTAGAGTGGTGACTTAAGTGAAATGATGTAGATGCAGAAGATTAATACATTAAGTACTGCATAATCTCTCTGTCTTGGGAAACCCAGAACACAGACATTCTATAGAACCACATGAAGTGCTAGCCAGAGTTGGGGGAAGGGATAGGGAGGGGGTGGGAGGGTCAAAACAGGAAGGGATCGTAAAGTTGATATGATACATGTGTGCACGAAATACCCAAATTCATTTCAAACGCTATTACATATGTATATTAATTAAAATAGTGGGAAAAAATTTAAAAAGAAATACATGTAAAAATACTAACAAAGTGACTGACAAGTATTCCATGCTTATTTTGTGTTAACTGCAGTCATTTTATACCTGTATACTTTTGTGTATGCTATTCCCTCTTTCTGAAATATACTGCTTTTCCATTTAGACAATCTCTACTTTTTTCAAGATGAGTTCAAAATTACCTCTTTAAAAAGCCTTTCCTGGTATTCTAAGCCAGAAGAGAGCTTTATCCTTGCTCACTCTTGCATTTTTCTGGTTCCTCTGTGGCTTACTAAATTTGTCAGTTTTTACATCTGCCTCTCCTACTAGGCTTTCAGCTGGTAACGAAAAAAGTCGTGTTCTCTTTAATGTTCACTGAGGCATCTGTCATGAAGCTTGGCCTATAACAGATGACTTACTTGATTCCCAGTCATGGTTCAAGATTCAGAGCATCCAGTCTGACAGTCTCCTAGAAGCTTAGATGAGCCTTTAGTTTTAGAATGAGAATCTCAATGATAATTACAAGAAGAAACCTATAAAATTCCTGGGCAGTAAGCAGACAATACAAAATTATAGTGTCACATTCAAACACTATATATATGTACTATCCTTCCACCAGCACCAAGGACCCAAACAAGAGTACTGGTAGAAGAGTGATACCAACACTATTTTCAGTAACAAGTCACAAACACACTCAAGTATGACACTAATGTATTAAAGGTAGAATCTGTAACTTGTTTCTAATAAATAGAATCTGACACAGAGTATAGTCATTGCCTTGACTAAGGTATATATGCATAATGAGTAGAGTTCTTTTTTCCAAATGTAAAGTTCCTTAATCAGACATCCTTTAACCATGCATATAATAGCTAGTTAGATGTAAACTTGTAAGATGAGATTTTTAAATGGGGTCTAGTTATAAAAGACTCCTCCTGGTCTTGAAGAAGCAGATATGAAGTCTAAGCTGCCAATAGGGAAGTTTCTAGTTGTTGAAAACTTTGGTCCAATTACTACAGTATACTGAATTCTGCCAGTAACTTCACAAAGCTTTGAAGCTTCAGAAGAGGAAGCATATCATTGTGAAGCCATGAACAGAAAACCCAGGTAAGCCACCCTTGAACTCTAAATCCACAGAAGATGTGAGAAACTGAATATGTTTGTATTACTGAACTTTTCTATCACTGTGACATAAAATCTGACACACACAACTTAAAGGAGAAAATGTTTAATTTAGCTCACAGTTACAGGAGATTCAAGACATGGTCAGCAGACTTCAAGGGAGCAATCTCATGGCAGAAGGACACTCTGAGACAAAGCTGTTTAGTTCATGATGGCTGGAAACAGGTCCAGAGAGGAGTGAAGGACCACACATGATACTCCAGGCCTCACCTCCATAAACCTAACCCACCCAGCCACACACAAGAGTGTACTTTACTGATCTGCTAGGCATCTCTTGTTTCACAACCTCCTGTCAATTTCACACCCAAATACTTCTTCTTAAACCCTATTTGATATTTAAATGAAGATAATTATTAATTTAAAAAAATTCATAATTATGTCTGAAATAATACAATTATCCCCCATATACCAGAATCAAAAATTTTTCTTATCCAATGTCAAGAATTCTAAGATTTTCAAAAATCTAACACAAGTCTTTTCTGGAACTCCAAAACGGAGGAATAGGAGATAGAAAAAAAAAATTCTGGCTGAAGCAAGACTGAAAATCAAAAGGGAAAACATTATATCCCTTAGCTCCATGTTCAGAATCTCAATCATGTGATGACAAAGTGTGAGTTTCAAAGAATATGGGTGACCTCGCCCCTACTGCCTTTCTGGATGCAGCCCACAAGGCCTCCCTTGGCTCACAGATTTCCATAGCTGATGCTCCACATGCCTATACTCTTTCACTTCAAGGATTCTCCACTGCACATTGTGGAATACACTGCCAACAGTTTCATACACTGCCCTCCCAGTCACTCTTTGTCTGGTGTCCCAGGCTTTTCTGTAAAATCTAAGTGGAAGCTATCCTGATCCTACAAACTTGTGTGCCACCAAAACCAGCATCATGTGGACAATGCCAAATTCTGCTGTAGGTGGAAGAAGTAGCCAAGCCTCCTTGGATCATGACTGCCGCAAATTCTGAGCCCCTGAGCTAACTAAAGTAAAGTAAATCTCAACCAACTCTCTAGAAGAACCTTCTCAGGCAGAGGAACAGGAACTCTCTTCTGAAATTAAATAATGACACTTGAGCTTGCATTGAGTGGACTCTTGCTAATTTCTAAGATGCCCTCAAGCCATTTTTCTTCTTGTTGCTAAACAATGGGCCTGGTATCTTTTAATAGTGATAAATGCTTTAGCAGCTACATCTCATTTGACACCAACTTTACACAACATTCCTTCTTGGTCAAAATACAATTTTTTTCAAAAATTTCTCTTATGTATTTTACCATGATTCTCAATATAAATCTGGCTGAAAGTAGCCATCAGTTCCTGGCCTGACTGTTAGGCTGCCAGATTAATCATCCCACCGTCTTTAATCTTAGTCACAATATGAGCAACATGGAGACAAGTTTTCAGTCAGGGTAGGACCCATATGGCCTCGAGACTAACTGCCAATTTTCTCTTGTTCCCACCTGAACCTCCTGAGTCTCATCTTTAAAATCCACATTCCAGTCCACATTCTGGTCTTGTGAACACTGACCAGAATCACCAGTAAACTTTGTTTAAGCATTCTAGGGCTTCTCTAATCCATATTTCCACACGTTTCCAAACTCCTCATAAAGACAAGTTCCAAAGACTTCTCTACCACACGATCAGGCAGAGTCACAGCAACGCTCCATTTCCTTGGTACCAATTTTCCATAATTGTCAGCTTTCCTGTCACTGAGACACAATTACTAACACCTATAATTTAAGGAGAAAAGGTTTAATTTATCTCAGAGTTTCAGGAGATTCAGCAGACCAAATAGCACAGACTTCATGGGGGAAAGCTTAGCAGAAAAACAAAACAAAAACAAAAACAAAAACAAAACTGCGTAGTCCATGGCTGCTAGGAAGCAGAGCAGAGTAACCGCGCCAGAGAGGAACAGGCAAGAAAACACATATAACACACAAGCACGCCTCCACGATCCACCAAGACATACCTAGAAGCATGATTTATCAATCTGCTAGGCATTTCTTAATCCAGTGAAGCAGCCATACCAGATTAACAGTCGAAATATATTTCTTTATGTCACTAGATATGTAGCAATCTGTTACATAGCTCAGGAAACTAATACATCAGGGTTTGGGTGATTAATGCCCTCTGTAGGTGATCCTTGGAGTCAGTGTGCATGCGAAGGAGCCTTTAAATAAGCCTATTCTTCATCAGACAGTTTGTGTTTATAAATTACTGACCATGGATAAATGGCTTTTCATGATTTCTGAGAGTATCATTCAACTAAAATATGTAAATAAAATCACAGTGAAGTTGAAAAGCTTGTAATGTAGCTTATGATGCTATAAAAAGAAAGTATTTTATATACAAATGTACATTTTACATCCATTTCACTAAGAGTCAGTCTCTCTATAGCTATATCTATCTATCTGTATCTCTATATCTGTATGTATATATATATAGTACATAGCGCAATATATCTAATAGAAATTATGTGGGATGTAAAATGTTATACATAAAATTGATCTTGAAGACACCTACAAACTAGAGAAACATGTAAAACTGTATAAAGTTCAAAAAGAGTGGCAAATGAATTTTGGTACAAAGAATACTATTAGACATCTTATGAATAGAACAGATAACGATGGTTTAGATTCACCATTAAAAATTCACAGATGGTAATAACTTCCAGCTTGAAGCCTAAGTTACACACACAAGAAAGAGAAGATTGTACAGGTAATATATACAGTTAATAAATGAATCAAATCAATAGCCATAAAGAAAAAGACTTGCCCAGTCAGAAACATGTTTTTTTGGACCCAAAGTTGTGTTCTTTGTATCAAGCTGCTTATAATACGTTCAGCAATGGTAAAGATTTTTCAGAAGATGGAAGCTGTCCCCACCTCCCCTAGAGTATAGAATGAAATTCAGTAGGTTTAATAATTTCTAGTAAAAAATAGCTGTCTTAAATTAGACAAGAAGGGCCATTTTTCAGTGGGAGAAGGTATCAGAAGACTGGATTTTTCTGCTTTTTGATTCTTTTGATGTGAAAGCTTTTCTCGGCATGTGGCAGCGGCGACGGCATTGTATTCATAGCTGCAATGGGAAAGGAGCCCGGGTTGTAATGAACTCTCACTGTCTTTTTATCTTGAGACCCTGTAATTCAGATGTCACATTTTATGGCAAAAGTAATGCAAACAACGTTGACTTTCCATCCTTTCAAGATCCATCAGAGTATGCATCTGGACAAACTTCTGACGTCAAAATTTCCATTTGGTCTCCCACGAACAAAGAAAAAGCCACTCAGGTGCTCTCCTTAAAATAAATCACCGTGTTAGTCGATGTGCTCATTAATTTCATGGACTGTGCTATTTATTCTTGACAAGTGCCTTTTGATCTTATCTAGTATTAGAAAATGTTAGTACCTATGTTTAGAATAAATGCAAATTTCATTTAAGACACTTTTTCCTTTACAATAAGAGGGCTTCCCAAGATCAGTGAGGGTCCTCGTATTATAATTAAGTCTAATCAGTAACTCAAAAGTTTTCATTGAGAATACTGATTTAGGCTTAATGCAGCACTAATGACTACTTAAAGTATTATATTCCTATATTTCAGGACTAGAGTTAACATCTTAACTGTAAATAACGTATGCCTTCTATGATTAGTACTCATAAACTAAGAAAATGAAGCTCTTAACAGTAGATCCTGTGTGTCTAGACTCAGATAAGTGGTTCTAGAGCTTGTGCCCACATTTACTATGTTCCACTGCCAATGAGGCATTAAATGATTGTGTGACTATCAGCATGACGACAAAACGATGTGGACAGGATAGAGTAAAAGTCTTGCTTGGTGAAGTTTACGATTTTGAAAGGGATAGGCATTAATTGTTTCTCCCTAAATATTCATTAATTTCTCTGTGTGTGTGCGTGTGTGTGTGATATACAATGGCTACATTGAGTACAGTGAGCTTGAGGATTTTGTGCATATATATATATATATATATATATATATATATATATATATATCACTACGACATGACAGTCCCTCCCGATTCCCTTACTGGCCCTCCCACTCCCTCTCTCTTTCCCCACTCCCCTGGTTCTCACTACCACACCCATTTGATTTTATAATGCTTGTATTCTGGGTTTTTCATATTAGAGATACCATGCAATATTTTACTTTCTGAGTTTGACTTACTTTGCTAAGCAAAATTTTCTCAAGTTGCATCAGTTTGCTAGCAAAAGCCTTAAATTTATCCGTCCTTCTAGAAGAAGTACTCCACTGTGTTCATATACCAGAGTTTTTGTACCCATTGGTCTGTTAATGTGTATTACAACATTTTCTACAGTTGAGCTATTGTTATGCTGTAATCAACACGAGTATACACGTATCTCTATTACATTTCACTTTTAATTCTTTTGGAAAGATTCCCAAAGAAATATCACTGGGTTGAATGGAATATGTATTTTCAGCTTTTGAGGAATCTCCACATTGCTTTCCATAGTGGTTGTAACAATTTACAGTCCCCAGCAGCATAAGTTTTCCTTTTTCCCTGAAACCTCCCTGAAAATATTATCATTATTATTCGCTATTATTATTATCACTATTATTATTATTATCACTATTATTCACTATTATTATTCCCTGAAACTATTATCAATCATTGTTAGACTTCTTGAAACACACCATTCTAACTGTGGTAAATTTAAGTAAAAAGACAAAAGCAAATGGCATTACAATTTCAGACATCAAGTTACATCACAAGGTGACAGTGATAAAAACTGTATGTTACTGACACGGAAACAGACAGGTTGTTTAATGGAACAAAACTGAAAATGCAAAAACAACCCTAAGTACCGTCAGCTACCTGGTTTTTGACAAAGGGTAAAAAAACACCCACTGGAAAAAGGATAGCCTCTTCAGCAAATAGTACTGAGAAAACTGATTATCCACATGCAGAAAAATGAATCTAGACACATACCATGTACCAAAATCAAATTAAAGTGGATCAAAGACCTAGATATTAAAACTGAAACACTGAACCTTTTGGAAGATACAATAGGCAAAACTCTAGAAGATATAGGAGTGGGCAAAGAATTTCTAAATTGAACACCTGACACAAAAGAAATAGCCTCTAGAATCAACAAATGGGATGATATCAAATTAAAAAGTTTCTGCACAGTGAAGGAAACTATCAAGAGTGAAGAGAGCTGACAAAATGGGAAAACATTTTCACCACCTACACCTCAGGCAGGAGGCTAATAACCAGAATACACACGGAACTAGAGAAAAATAAATCCCTCAAAATCAAAGATCCAATTTAAAAATGGGCAATTGAAATGAATAGTTAATTCTCAGAAAAAGAAGGTCAAAGGGCCAGCAAACACATGAAAAGATGGTTCAACAGCCTCAGCCATTAGAGAAAGGCCAATCAAAACATCCCTAAGATGTCATCTCATTCCAGCAAGATAGGCAGGTAGAATTCAGTTCCTTCATTTTCACTAGACATGCCACTTGTGGCAGTGCAGGTTACAGAGCATTTATATCACTGTAGAAATTTCTACTGGCCAGTGCTTATCCTGATAGGATTTAAATCTCTGTGTCATTCACAGCTCACTCCAGATCATTGTGAGTGATCACTAAGTATTTATGCAATGAATAAAATTTAAAAATACCAGATTATTACACAAAATATCCAACGTTACCATGCCCGTAGAAACTCAAAGGTATTTTTCTGTGATGGTCTTTTGATATAAGTCTCCAGAACTTTTCCAAACATATATAATTTAAACACATTTCTTCAAATCTTACCATGATTTCTGAAGTGGACTACAGCCAATAGTGGATGCTGATACTCTTATCTCGTAATAGGTTTCCACTTTACCCCTGATATTAATTCCTTTTTTAAATGCCTGATATTAAAACTCCGACACTGTGGAAAGAGTTCCTTTTTGTAATTTTCCTGCAGTGCCTTCTAATAGTCATCACATTGGTCAAAACTTTTGGCCCAAGTACAGCCACCCTAACTTTACATTTTTGCGCAATGCTTCCCCCAGTTGCTATGCCATTCCATTTAGGTGTGTTCATGTGAAACCACAAGAGTTTGAAATAATTCTTTCTACTGTCATTACCTCCTAAAATGACTTCTTAAAAGCTTGAGTAGACCCTTCAGATATTGTCACCAGCTTGAAAGGACATGAAAGGAACCTGGAACAAATTAAACACACAGATGACCATCTCTCTTCCTTTTGATTCACACATTGCCCAACGTACTGTTTGTATGGAGTTCACATTGTATGGATTTTTAAACGTATACCTGCAACTCTGACATTTAGCATGGTGCAAGATCCGTAAAGTGAATGGTAGCCCAGCTCTAGACTCCTGTGCCCACACCCTCACGGTGACCTGCAGCAGCTCTTTGCCCTAGTCCACTGGGGCTGTGAATAAATTGTGTTAATACTACATGAATACAGATTCTTTATGTTATCTAGGCCACAAGGAAAAGGCACTTACACCTCTTTTGTTCTGGCCATACTCACTAAGGGCCTATACTATGTGGGAAACTCTAGAGGAAAACAAGAAAATGCTTGCAATGCAAGTCATCCTGCCCCCTGGAGCACATACAAGGAAAATCACAGGTGCTCTGAAGCAGGGCTCTGTAGATCACAGACAAAAACACCACCCTGCCTGAGACTGGAAACCTTCTGTTCCTTAAGGGATGATTTTTAGGCTTAGAAAAAGGAAAAGCTAAGAAACTTCATTGAGAAAGGAGAGGATGGTGGAGGAGAGAACATTCTTAGAAAAAAATGCAAGGGCTGAGAGGTGAGAGGAAAGTCTGTGAGGAGTAGAGTGTGCGGTGGTGAGAGGGGGCTGGCAAACCAGGTGGTGAATGGCCGTGTCGGCAAGGTAAAGAACTTAGACTATTCTCAGGTGGCTGGATGCCAATAGATTTCAAACAGACAGTGACGTGATGATATTTATATTTGAAGAGAATCAGCCTGTTGCTAGGACACTGGTTACCAGTACAGAATATTGTAGTACACCAAATATTCCCCACGATCTTCACCAGCTATGACACTGGGCGTAGTTCCCTGATGTTTCTGAGCAAATGGGTTTTACTCCAGAAATAGCAGTTAACAATCTGCACCCTTCACCTCCCCAAAGGCAAATTTTAAGGACATCAAATTTACTAACTGTATCCTCAACCTCAGATAAATGTTGACAGGCATTTTTAATTTAACATTTGTTCCAATAACTTCTTTACAGCCTCAATAGAACCCTAAATGGACTTGATAATCCAGCCCACACTTTCTCCTTCTTCCTTCAATTAGCTTTTAATCATAGAATATTCATACCACTACACAAAAATCAAGAGCTTTTTGCTCTGTCTTTACACTGTCTCTTGCATAAAAATCATTACTTGAGTATGGTTCTAACACTATGAGTGCCACCTGCATACAGCATCCTAAAGCCTTAGCTGGAGATTCTTCTGTTGCTGTACACCAGCCAGGGGCTACTTCTATCTGACCAGAAGAGTTAAGGCTTTGTTAAGTAAAGAGTCCTGGGCAAAGATGTGGTTTAAAGCATTATTTATACCTAATTTTCCAAAAATTTAATTTGAAATATCATGTGTCATCTTGATTTTCATTGCCCTAAAGAAGCCTTGAACACATGACAATCCTCCTGCGTCGACTTCCTGAGAGCTGCAATTACAGGTGTGCTCCACTATGCCAAGTTTTTATGGTGCTGGGGAATCAAACCCCGGGCCTTAGGCTTGGTAGGCAAACAATATACTGTGCTATCTCCAGCCAACATTTTCCTTCTTTGAAAGTGTAAGATCTTAACACTATATTTTATAATTCCCTCCCTCTTCATGTTAAAAGCTGTTCTCAGGACAGTATTTAATAAACAGATCTGAGTACAAGAAGAAAAGTTTGAGGCTCTACCAGGGTTCAGGATTTCTAATCTAGTTTAAGCGTTCTTTATATGCTATTAAGAAGACTCGCTTATAACCTAATGCCTTTTACTTCATTGAAGATACTTCCAAACAAAAGACCTGGAGGCCAGAGGAATGGCACAGCTGCTAAAGTGCTTGCCTAGCAAGTGCAAGGCCCTGAGTTCAATTCCCCAGTACCACATAAACTGGGTCTATAATCCCAGCACTTGAAGGCTGAAGTAGGAGGATTGCTGTGAGGCTAAGGTTAGCCTTGTCTAAATAGTGAGTTCAGTCTTTTTACTACAGAGTGAGAGCGAGACCCTGTCTCAAAAATAAACAAACAAAAACAGTCCTAATGTAACATAGGCCCCAAAATAAGGATTTCTTCTCAATTCTGCCAGCTCGGCGATTTCTTTCTCTTGCCTAGGACTAAAGGGAAGCCTCAGGACTCTGGACTCCACCTTCCTAGATCAGAGTTTGGAGCACAAGTGGGGCAGAGTTCTCCTCAGGAGGCGGTACTGGAGGACAGCATGTGCAGGAGCACAAGGGGGTAGAGGGTTTTTGTTTTGATTAGGACGTGCTGTGAGGCATGGGTGCTGGATATGCAGCAAGATGCAAAGCTCTGGATCAGAAAGACTCAGGACTGTGACACAGTCAAGATGGCGTCCATGAAGGATCATTTCTGGGATGTTCTGCGTGACTTAGCTGGAGACAGAGATTTAGTAAAGAAAAATCCCTCCAAAGCCTAGAAAGGAAGGCAGAGTATTTTCTGGACTTGAAGCCACAAGGCAGGAGGGAAAGCAGTGATGTTCACCAACAGATGAGCACAGGCTCCTGACCAGGGAGAAGGCCTAGGGCGGCCCACCTGGAGCCCATTGGTGAAATGTAAGCATGGGGGATTGCTGAAAGACACCAATCAAATCTTTTGCAAGGCGGTGGAACTTGGGGACTGCAAGCTGAAAGCCAGCTGATGAAATAACACTGCTGGAGTCATCAAGCAGGAATTTCATCCAGAGTCTGCTGGCAGACTCAAATAATTAGAAATGCCTTATGAGCTCAAGGTGGGAGAGAGACTGCATACCCAGGTGTGCTAAGCACAGAAAAAGGAGAGTATGAACACCTGAACACGGGGCCATCTTGCTCAACCCAACCTCACAGGAGTGGCTGGAAATAAATTACATTGCTGGTGGGGCTGTAAACTGGTACAACCACTATGGAAAATGATATTGAGATTCCTCAAAAAAACTGAAAATAAATATCCCATTGATCTAATTATACCTCTCCTACGTTCGTTTCCAAAAGAGTTAAAAGCACCATATAACAGATACATGCCTACCCATGTTTGTAGCAACACAACTAGTAATAGTTAAATCGTAGAAGATGCCAAAATTAATAGACCAATGGATTAAAAATACACAACGAAATACCACTGTGCTATAAAGGCAGATATGAATTATTTGTAGGTGACTGGATACAACCTGAGACATTATGCTCTGTGAAGTGAAGCAGTCTCGGAAGACTATCACATGATTTCTCTAATATGAGAATCCTAGAGTATTAGTAATGGACTTAAATGGGTGAGATGTTTGGAGTCCCCACGTGGGAGCAACATGGGGAGGTGAGAAGGGAGAGAGAGGGATTGTGACACTGCTGTGGTATATATGAGCACAAAATTGTCAAGTTTAATGTAATCATTGTGTATCACATATACATACTAATAAAAATGGTGGAAAGAGAAAAACTCCAAGTATTAATAGGTCACAGAGCCAAACAAGGAGATAGTAGGAAACAGGAACATGGGATTATAGAAAGGGAGAGAATGTGGCAGGGGTGAGAGGGGAGGAAACGAGACGGGGAGTGAGTGTGAGTCTACTGTGGTCCGCATGTGCATCGATTCTTCAAGTTTAATGTAGCTATTGTATATCACGAACACATGCAAATAAAAACAGTAATGCTCTCGGGGAAAAATTTAAATGAGGTGGAAGTTTCCAGACACCATAAATCTATGGTTCAGCAAATTATCCTGGCACTTTTCTGTAGGGTGCTAGGAATATTCTGACACTTTTAAAATTAGTCCATACTCAATTGTTAGCACATTGGTGTCTGCCTGTGTCTAAGTAGTAATTATTTTCTTTTATCAGAGACTACCCAGATGGACACTCTTTTAGAGCAGGACCCAAAGCATTTCCCCTAGAACTGAAGAAAGTGGCTGTGACCTTTTCAACCATTTCTTTCAGAACAGAAATGACTGTTGATGACCAGGTCCGACTACAGCTCCCTTACCTTGTTTGAAATGGGCTGAACAGGCAGGTTCTCTTCCTTAGCTGAAGTAACAAGCAGTTGGTAAGTCCAATAGTTAGATAAAGAGTTTGGTCAGGAGCTTTGAAAAGATTTCATGTTCCATTTGTTACAATGACAGGGAGTTTACTTTTCTGAGAAAAATGCACATAGTTGAGGAGAAATTTTCTCAAAATGATATGTAATGCCCAGAATGTATGTGTATCTCTTTTCCTGAGAGAGAAGATAAAATATTTATGTGGTTTGTGGTAAGTGGGTTTCTAGTACATGAAGGAAATTTTGGCTTGGGATTTCTTACAATACAACACCCTCAAATCCTTTTTTTTACAATAAATATATAAGTAAATAAATCTCTCAGAGCCATTTAAAACAGGTACTTATTTACAACACTGCCCCCAAAAAAGGGTAGGTTACTAAGTCACTTATTTTTCCATTTTATTGATCTGTACATATGCAATATATAGTGTTTACATTGAACTTGAGGATTTTGTGTAGTGTTCTGCATATTTTGTCCACTGTCCCTTTCCAACCCCCCACTCTCTCCATCTCCTCACTACTGAGCATGATGATCCCAAGTTGCATCCATTTTCCTACAAAAGTCTCAAAACTGTCTGTCTTCATAGACAAGTACTAACTCAATGTGCGGTGGATGAGGGGCTGTGGATTTTTGCTGAATGACAGAGTTTATGATAAACATAGAAAGGTTTAGCTGAAAATGAGATTCCTATGGAAAACAGTAGAAAAAAAAAACCCTCCTTATTTGGTAGCTGAGTACTTCACTCACTTCTCAGAGAAACAAAGAGAATTGACACCCAGTGGCCACTTTCTTCTTATTCTTAAGCCAAGTACTGTGTAAATCTCTGAACAGAGATGAATAACATAACTGCAAAACAGAAAGAAAAATAATATTTGCATGCTCTTGGTTTATGTTCCTTTTCTTGGACTCATAAAACATATTTCCCATAACTTTAAAATTTCTTCTTTCCATTCATAGTACAAATAAATGGATGTGCAGTGTGGTTCCTTTCTAAAACCTACAGTACAAAAATACCTGGGTATTATTT
The DNA here is from genome assembly GCA_004027205.1 of Ctenodactylus gundi. Lineage (NCBI taxonomy): Eukaryota > Metazoa > Chordata > Mammalia > Rodentia > Ctenodactylidae > Ctenodactylus > Ctenodactylus gundi. Next base: position 82,875 of record PVKB01002528.1, read on the forward strand.
TAATACTTCGAACTTTTCCTTCATTATGCAGATTGTAGTTTGTAATTTTCTGATTGGTTGGTTGGTTGGTTATTTAATTTTAGTTCCCCCACCCCCCGATAAACTTCACCCGGGCAGGAAGAGGTGGCATGTTTCTTCTAGGTTTTGCCCCATATAAGGCACTGTGAAAATAATGTGCACTCAGGTATGTGAGTGTGTGTGTGTGAGCGAGAGTATGGGAAGGGAAACAGAATGAGTCCTTCTGTCTCTTTCACTGCAGTGCAGTGGGATGAAGCGATAGGTCTCCTACCACCATCACCACCACCACCACCACCCCACACCTCCCAGGGAAAGAACATCTCCCCACACTGACTGGGCACGGACCACTTCTCCTAAGTCCTTCTTTCCCTGAGACCATTTGAAGTTGTTTAACTGTTCGGAGAAATCTACATGTAGGTTTTCCCTCTTATTAACATGTTGCATTCTTAACTATTGTATTAATCCAAAGAAATGAACTTAAACATAAGAATTTTAGAACTGAGAAAACAGTCTCAATACGAAAATATTTTTGAATACTTCTCAAATTATCTTTCATGTAACTAGTTACTTAGTTAAAACAAATGTCCCCCCCCCAAAAAAAAAAGACACTTTTTAGAAGTTTATATAAATCCATCACAGCAAATTTAGGTTTGTGACAGATTTAGAGTTTTTGGTAGAAGCTAACGTTAGCTGAACATCTATAATGTCCCAACAATATTTTTTGTATTTTGCCTTTGTAAGTACTACAGCGCACTCTAAGCCAATATTAAGTGAGTTTTAGATGGCAAACTTAATTCCAGAAGTCAAGAACTTGCTCAAACTCAGCTATTACATAGGAGAGAAATTAGATTTCATCTTGACTTCATGCAGTTCTCAAATGTCAAGCTTTTCTGTCTAGACTTCTTTCCTCCCTGGAAAAAGGGAGAAGTTCAGCCCCTACAAGTCTAAAAGAAACAAATAAACCATATTGTTTTGGAAATCACTTTTTACAGAAGATGAAACTTCCTAAAGAAGTGTAATATGACAGAATGCCCTCTCTAGAGTCTAGTAAGTATAGAGCTCACCAGATATTGTGCACACTGTTCCAACAGCAGCAAATGAAGACAGATACCAAACTGAAATGAAGAGCAAACTCACCCCTGACCACCCACCTCTCTCTTTCCTCAATCACAGTCCCTTGATGCCTCAGTTGTACACTTCAAATACCAGCATACTGAACAAACCTTCTCCTCCTCTCCTTCCTGGCACTGAACATATTACTAAGACTCAACAAATGCAAACCAATAAAAACAACCCTAATCTTGCACCAAGGGAAATTTCTTTCTGCAGAAGCTCATGATTAACTTACAGCCTGATAGCTGTGGTAACCTCCGGTGTTCTCACTCTTGCTGCTGGCTGAGCAGATTCTTTGCTGTCAATATAGTTAATACACGTCTCTTTATTGAAGTGTTTTCTGGCCTCCCATCCCTTGTTTATTGTGAAAGTAATTTAACTGTGAATTTAATTTGGATTAGGCACAACATTTTCCATAACGTTTACCAATTGATGATTTTTTAAGTCAATGTACATAAATTGCATAGATTTAATTATTCCGGATCATGTGGAAACTATTTTAGAATGCAAACAACTGAGGCAATCTGTAGATGAATAGTGATTTTTATGTCGGTTTCTCTCAGAGCTAATTATTTAAGAAGTCAGGAAGAAAAGTTTATTTTTTTTACATCCATATCAGTGGTTAATTACAGCAGTTATGCAAATGATTAAAAGATTTATTTAGCCCAGTAGCCCAAGGCTGACACTCTCAACACAAAATTAAGTTTTAAAAAATCTCTTTTATTACATTAAAAGTAGGTCAATCCTTAACATCAAGGGCCTTCATTACCTTTGTTTTGAAACCTTAAAGGTAATGACCTCATTTTTAATTGTGCTTAAAAAAAAAAAATTCTCAGCAGTACAACCTGCTTTGAAAATCTAACTGAAAACCTTGGACACAGAAAGCCCCGTAACACTTGGAAGCGTCAGAGGTGGCACACATAGGGAGAGTTTTCATTCCTAGCCATGCACCACAATCTCTTCAAAGTTCTTTTCTGAAGACAAAAATTAAAATACTCATATGAGGAAAAAAAAAAGAAGTTTACATCTGTCTGTTGTTTCACTGTAGAGAAGTCATAATCCAGTCAGAAATGACTAACTACATAGAGTCTCAGTGCATAGTTGCTAGCACTTAAAGGTGAATTATCGTTAACTTCACTGGCAGTAAAGTTCTAATGAGACTCTCATCGTATATTTTAATCATTTTATGTGTATTTGTCTTTTGTCTCAAGTGAAAATCAACATGATTTAATTCACTATGTGGAGGTTTTCCTCCTCTTTACAGTTTTATATTTTCTATGGACCGTTTGATCATAAGGAAAGGGGAAGACAAGAATTTGGAGGGAGGAAGTGGCTCACACACAGGCACATACCCAAATGGCAAGTGACTAATCTGGCAGTGACCATGACTCATCTGCCAGCAGCAGCTCATTTCTCTCACCAAAGTTGACCCTAAGCAGGCTCTGACACAGAGAGACGGAGGACTTGGTTATTACTGACAAAGCTTACAGAAAAATATACAAAATACCTGGGCAGACAGGCAGAGAGAAATCGATCATTGGGACAGTCCCGCTTCTCTAAATCTAAGTGAATTTTTAAAAGAACAAAGAGGAGGAGAAGAAGGTGAGGAAGGAGCTAAGAAAGAAAGAGAAGAAAAAAGAAATTCATTTCTATTAATGCTTTTTCCTTCTTGTGGTTCACACCTATGCACTTGACCCGGTATTCCATTTCCATAGGCTAACTCCCTAGTTAGTTGGACGTTCCAGGCAAAAAGAACATGTGGAGCCAAGTCTCTGTGACAAGAGCCTGGCTGCATTTTGAGAAATTTCAGAGTCCATTGCAGCGGGACTGAGCAAGAAGGAAAGCTGTGAAGGGGAAGTGCAGCCAGAAAGCGTGGGCAGCTAAAAGTCCACAGTTGTTCATTGCAAGAGTTTGATCAGGAGGGTGACGTGACTTGATTAAAGAGAGAAAAGACAGAAGCAGAGAAACAGGCGAGAGGTGACGGGTTGCAGACGGCAGTGGTGGAGGTGGTAAGAAGTAAGCAATTAAATGCATAGGGTGCTTTTTTAATTGAGTTCACAGAATTTACTATTGAATGGAAAAGACAAAAGTAGAAAGTGACTCCGGGTGTTGGGCCTAAGCAACTGGATCAAGTTATTCCTTCACTCATTTGGGGAAATATTTACTGAGCTTTGCCGTCTGCCAAGCACATTCAGGGCACTTGAAACACATAAGTGAAGAAAACAGATCCTCTCCCTCAAGGAGATGAAGTTATAAACAGAGGAAACAACATAAACTACAGCCATCCTAAATATATAAAATGCCCAATACACTGGAAGATGAGAATTTTTATTAAAAAATAAAAGAATGAGCAATAGGAATCAACTACGCTAGGGACATGGTTGATGACACAGTCGTGAATAGGGAAACAATGGTAATTTCCATGGAATAATTCACACTGGAACAAAAGCTTGAAGAATGAAGACATTATACATATGTATGTCTTGAGGAAGACTATTGCAAAGGGAGGAAAGAGATGGTCAAAGGCCCCAAGCCATAAAGATACTTGTGTGCTTAAAGAACAGTCAGGAAATCAGCGTGCCTGGAGAGCAGTGGCCCAGAGGGTATAAATAGATATCAGGTGTGATCCAGCTCTTGATAATGCAGAGTCCCAGAAGCTGCTGTCAGTGCTTCAGTGTTTATCTGACTGGAAGAGGGATCATTGCTAAGTTTTGAGGCTGGGATTGGTGTGATTTGACTTAGGGTCCAGTAGGGTCACTAGTTGGTGTACTGAAATCAGACTTCGAGTAAACAACTTAAGTTAGGTGGGAGCAAGAGCTTATGAATGTGGGAAGTGGTCAGATTCTGTGTATATTCTGAAAGTAAATACAGTACAGTTTCCTAGTGTGTTGGATATATGATCTGAGAAGATTAGCCTGGCTTTGTTGTTTGCATTTTGGCCTGAACAACTAGAAAAGTGATTTATCACTTGAGATGAAGAAGGTGGCACATTGAGACGCCCAGTTTAAGGTGTCAGTTGAACACCCATGTGAAGATATTGAGAACGCAAGTGGCTACTAAAAGGCTTGAGGTGTAAAGAGATCTCTGACGTGAAATTGTAAAATGGGGAATCATCCTTTACCCTGGGAAAGGTTCAAATCCATGAGTCTAAAAAAAAATCACCAAGGGAGTTTTTGTATATATAACAGAAAAAGAGGACCTTGGATTGATCCCCAGGAGATTCCAAAATTGCAAGTTTGAAAAAGAGAGGAATTGACCTGAAAATAGACTGAGAAAGAATAATCGCGGAAACAGGATGAGAAGCAGCCAAATGTGCCTTCAAGACCAAGTGAAGGGAAATGGAAAGAGCAGTGTCTATCCCGCTGGCTGGGCAGTTACGTGAGGACTGAGACTTGGCTGTGAGTTTTCACAAGGTCATCTGATACATCTCTGTAGAATGTAGAAATAAGAAGCTGGTGGGGAAAAGTTTAAGAAGCAATGGGAGCTGAGAATGAAAGAGTTTGAACTGGAGGAGTTTTGCCTCTAGGTAGGATGAATAAATGTAGCTATAGTACGAGGTAAATAGAAATAGAGTCAAGGGGTTTTTAAGATGAGAAAGATAGTGTAACATCTTATGCTAATATTAATGAGTGACTCAGTGGAAGATTGCTAACAGCAGAGAAAAAAGGGAGAATACTTGAGGTAATGTCCTGTGGTAGGCATGAGAAGACAGAACCCGGTGCACAAATGAGAGGATGTGGTCAGGTATGCTACAGAAAAAAAATTTAAAATTGGGAGAAATTAAAACATAGATAAGGTAGTACTTAAAGCTATAAGATTGGATAAACTCACATGAATTATTATTAAAGAAGTTAATACCTGCATTTGCCTGCACAACAGTGCTTTTCAGTGGCTTCTTAGATAGAGTCTGGGTTCAAATCCAATGCTCTCCTCTGTATCTGTAAAACTTTAGATCAATTTCCAAACATATTGTGGCAAAGAGAGAGAACATTTATCATACAGGAGGAGTTGGATAAGGTCATTCAAATAAAGAAATTCAAATGTTACATGGTATAGAGTGAGCTCTTAATAAATATTAGAAAATATGATTAAGACCAAGATATTGGTAAGAATCGGAAGAATATTAAATAAGACCATTGGTTTTCCCAGGTAAGGTGAGAGTAGTTCAAAACAAAAAAAATTGAGGTGAGTCTTGGAGAGTAAGTGGGACTTTTGCAGAAAAGGACAATAGAGGAGATAGAATCGTGAGAGAAGATAACAAAGGGCGATTTTCAGAGCAAGATGAGGAAAAGTCTGAAATGCACAATCCAAACATCGATTAGCCTGTGGGAGGCACATATAGGTAGACCTTCTTTCAAGAGATGATGTGTCTAACAGGAAGCATTTTCTAAATGTTACTCCTCAGGACACAGAGGTAGCTTTCTGGGAGCATGGGAGCTTTGAAAAGATAGATTTTAATAACCTGATAAATATAAATTTATACTCAGATCTCCTAATAGTACAGGCCAGGTATTCAAGAGTCCAATTTTTGAGGTATAAAATGAGATTTAATGCCTTAACCTGAAGTTTTGGGCTATTTTTGCAACAAAAGTCAGAATTATTAAAATGCTCAATTTTTAATATCTGAGTCATTAAGGGGAGGTGTTTTGAAAAAGTGTTACAACACATCTGTCTCTCTGGTCTTTACTGACATTTAATGAATAAAGGAAATTGGACTTCATAATTGTGAGAATCTCCTGAGGCTACGGGACCTGAAAGTATTCATTTCCTTCTATTTCTTTGAGAGGTAGAGATGTGAGCTAAATGTGGGGCCTTGGGGACACGAAAAAAATTGTTGTTGTTAAGAAAAATACTCTCTAAATCACTTTAGAAATCTGTCATAAAATACTTAATAGTGATTTTCAGCAACCCTTGGTTGATAATGAAAGCCACTCCTTTATAGATGTTGTTTACAGACTGTTAGGTTGTCAATGAGACACAAATGTGATCAATACAGCAGTGGTTTCAGTCAAGTGTAAGACCAGCCTAGGACTCATTCATGCAAAGCCAGTTATGAGGCAGGAATTTTAACAGTTCTTACTGTCTCAGATGCCATCTGTTCTCACTGACCTTGAGGGTATGGGGCAAATGCAAGTGTGTTACATAGTACCGTCAGACACAAATCACTGCCAATCTTTGGCTCTCTAAATTGAGCTTGTGCATTAGAAGACCCCTCAAAACACAAACAAGGACCATGCTTTTGATGAATGGCTCAGAGGTGAGGTACTGGATTGGAGAATGGGATGGGTCCAAGGGTAAGCAGAATCTGGGAAGCACACCTGGATGAACTACCTAAGAAGGCAAACTTGAGCCAATGGAAAAATGAGAAAGCCTGCGCAGGATCTCTGTGTGAATATCATGTCCCTACTGTGCTGGGTTAATGAGGGCAACACTGACTAAACAATCAGCTCTGGGCATCTTATCTGACCTCATCACGAATGGTTTTTCCATTCATAAAATTGAAGTGGTTGAATCTGCCTAACTAGTGTGCCAGGGAACATTTGGGGATAAACATGTTAGAGTAAAACTGTAAACTTGGCAATTTTCGTATGTATGCTACATAAATTCAGGGAGGGAATAGTTAATTATTATTGCAAGGTGAGTTACACTTTCTGAAAAGCCTATAATCATTTAGCAGTTTATGTTGTGTAAAGTACAAAGAAACTCTTAATTTCAATGAGAAAAAATACCTTTGAAAATAGAGATAGATTTTGCAGGAAGAAAGAAAGTGGGGAAAAGAAGAAGCAAAGGAGGAAAGAGGGAGAAAGAAAAATAAAAATGATTTAAATATGTTATTATTTATTGCAATTATTATTATTTCCTATACATATGAGAAGAAAATACCTTTGGTCAGTGATATATTACATTTTAATTTTTGCATTAATAAAAACTAAGAAGAGTATTCAGATAGTTAAATTTGAGTAATTAAATAATTAAGCTGTGCAAAATATTTTATAAGCTGAAAGACACTGCAGAAATTAGATGTTATTGTTTGGTGCTGTTGTTAACCATTTATTCACCCTTTGGAAGAATTAACCATACAACAGCAAAAGATCAAAATCCAAGATTAAGTTCCACTTCATATCTAAAAAGAAACTTCATCAAACTGGATAGAAGTGTGTATTTGTTGTAATTTTGTTGTACATGAATATATATTCAAACATTTATTTAAACAACTATAACATGCTGGATCTAGTTTTTATGTTTTGTTTTCCTTTGCACTTGATAACGTTCCAAATTTTGGTTTTAAATGCACTTCATTCACCAGAAAAGTTCATTCATATCCTGAGGTTCTGGGTAAGAATTGACTGGGTTATAGCTGCCATCCCTATGATCACGAGGTAAAAGAAACCTCCTTTTTTTTCTTTAGCACATTTAACCCAGGAAAAGTTGAAAAGTCAAAAACAAGCCTGGAAGATTGCAGCTGGATAAACTTTAAGTCATCTCAGAAACTACTTGACTTTAATAGGCTGTGAAAGTCAGCCCAAGATCTTGACAAAGTTTCCCTGAGTATGTTCTGGAAGCGTGGTCATGGGCCAGTAATGAAGAGTTTGCGTACCCTTTCCACCAAATCCCTCTGTTCCTCAGTAGGCCACAGCTCCCAGGTGAAGCTTCGTGCAGCCTGATAGCGTTTTTGAAGAGAAGAGCATTGGCAGTGCAGCAAGGTGAACTTCCCAAAGTCAGAGAAGTAGAAAGACAACAAAAAGAGTGATCCTATTGCTGGGAAACCATTTGACTTCAGAACATTGTGTCGTGTGTGTTGAACCATCTACATAATGCAACCAGGACCAACTCTCAGGGATCCAAGAAGCCTCCAGGTCAAATGCTGCCATCACCTGCTGTGAAAATCACCCAGAGATTTGGATGTTTGCCCACAGGTCATTGAGCAAGTCCCCAGACATTTCAGTCAAGCCAAAAAACAGATGACCTCTTTGAAGAACCAAGGTCTTGAACAGAACGGATATTTCCTGCCCATTTTGGTTTAAATATGAAGTATACCCAAAGACTCACACACTGAAAGCAGGATTCACAATGCAGCAGCATCCAGAGATAGGACTCTGGGGACATGATCAGATTGTGAGATTGCTAACCTCATCGATAGTTTACCACATTGATGACTTCATAGCTGAACGGGCTATGAGGAGGCAGGGCTCTTGTTTAAGGGATAAGATTATGGAAGTGTGATCTTGGGACCTGTACTTTGTCCCCAGCCCCTTTCTCTCCCTCTGTCTTCTTACCCTCTCTGCTTCCTAGCTGCAGTGGAGCAAACAGCATCGCTCCACCAAGCCTTAAGACCACAGTGTTCTGAGTCCCCCAGGGCCCGGACCAACAGTAACAGCCAATTATGGACTGAAATATTTAAAACCACGAGCTAAAATGAACTTTTCCTCCTCAAAGTTGTTTTTATCAAGTCAAGCTGACTGACGCACAACTTAAAGCCCAGTGAGATCTTCATACTATTACTGTAGTAATTGCTGAGTAAAACAGGTACTGGGGTTCCTCTAGTAAAGCTAAAGGATGAAGAGCATTTGCAAAGCTCCAAACAGTGACAAGTTAATTCCAAGTCCCATCTGATATGGCACCTACATTGGGTGAGGTGAATGTCTGCACTTGCTGAGGACCTGGAAGACCACTAGAGAATCACAGGGAGTCAAATTCTGTAGTCTCATTATGTTACTTTTCCTTCTGGTGATCCAGAAGATCCAGTTTATTTCTTAGTTTTTATTCCCTAATTTACCTGCTCTTTAAAGTCTGTTCATCCTATTGTAGTTGCTGCTGACACGGACAGCATTTCAGGATTTTTTTTTTAAATTAAAAGTCCACACATATTAAAATGAAACGCTTGTCCCTTTCTTTGCAAAAAAGAATAAGACAGACAAAAATGAATATATAAAAACCTAATTACTTTGACCTTTCCTTATGGAACCTGGTTTCTATCTCCCTAATCCTTGTCAAAAAAAAAAAAAAAAAGATTCTATAGACAATCATGTGTTTGGAACACTGTTAACACTGTCCTTCTTTCCGGGAGCACCTTTTGTATGTCAGTAAATCAAAGGTTCTAAGGAGATCAGCAATCCAAAGACTAATACAAACTGTACGTAAATTATAAATCTCCAAAACATACAACCCAAAGTAACTGTTTTGCAGCTTCATTTAATATGTAACTGTGAAATATGCACAGATGTTATTAGCTTGATAAAGCACTATACTATACTTAGACAATATTGCTTAAAACCAGTTAAAAGGCAAAAGCGATGCACATTTTCAGAATGCATCTGCCTAGAATCTTAGCAGTAGTTTAAAATGTCGAGTATCTTTCTCTTTTTCTTGTGAGCAATCTTAGTTGTATTATAAAGAGGTTCTAAAAGTAAGATTCTTCATATATTTTGTCAGAATTAGTTTTTCCTGAGATATAGCTCAGTTTCAGCACTGTAGTCTTTGTTTCTTATGCATAAAACTTTGTGGACATAGGAAAGTTGGTTGAAGTCTTGAAGCTATTAAACCCAGTGTGAGGATTTTTTTTTCCCTCTTTAATTTGAGTTTCTCTAGCTGTTTCGCCATTATAGCCTAATGGAATGGAGAATGTGAATGCTGCCTTGAAAGCAGAAGGCTTGAGGTCGAGGGATTTTCGTAAAGGGAGGTTCCATGAACTATAGAAAACAGGAACATTTTCTGTGCCCATTTGTAGGTAGAATGTGCAGATTTATCAGGAGAACCATGTAGCTGGGAATATTTTCTTGCTTAAGTTTGTAGGCCATGCTGAGCTTGTGGTCAGTTGGAAGGGAGACAAAGGCATTAGAATGAAATAGATTTGAGTTTAGCTCACAAAGAGTTGCCCGGTATCTCTCAGACTCGACCTCTTCTTTATAGTGTGCCATCGTGAGACTCAGTTTACTGTAAAGTGCAAGAAGTCATTTATTTTTAGAGTTATCAGTCCTCATATAAAGCACTTGGCCCCCTGGAAAGCCTCAGACACTAAGCTGAAAGCACAGAGCTTATAGGTTGGGAGTTCAGTGCTAGGAACTATACAATTTCCCCCTCACTGGGGTAATTTAATTAAGAATTACTTTTGGTGGAAAAGAGGTAACATTTTAATATTTCCATTTTCCATGGTATATGCTCCATGGTACATGTTTTAATTGACCAGCCCAAAGTAGGTGTCTTTGAGCACTAAATAATTTAGTTTTTATTTTTCCTCATAGTAAAAGGAAAAGGGCCTTAAAACCCCAGAAGTACCAAGGGGTTATGAATGTCAAAGTATTTGTAGTCTATAGATATATAGATATGTTTTAACGTATCCTGTCTCCCAGCTTGAACATATTTTTACTGGGAAATAAAAGTTAAGGAGGACTGGGGCTTCAAAATGCCCAAATACATTTAGGATTTACTTCGCATTTATCTTTCATGGGGAAAAAAAAAAACATATTGATGTTCTCCGAGAGCCATGGTGCTGATGGAAAATTGAGGTCAGAGAATAAGACTGTGAGGATAAAGCGAAAGGAACTTAACCCTCCACATTCTCAGGCAGAAGCTTAAGTGTGGCAAGTCTGCCTCAGGACCGAAAAAATACTCTCAAAGTTCAAATCGTCTGGAAGGAGCTACATCCTCCTTTCCCCGAGACCGCTTCCCCGGCCCTCCCGCAGAACAGCCTCATTCTCTTCCCTTTGTTTTCCTTACCGCGTACCATTTCCCTCAGCAAACCAGCAATATTTAATTGCCTGTCACTCATCCAAAGGTGCCAGAGAAAAGGTTCAATGGGAATATCTCACATTTTTAGAGCAAATGTTTTCAACTTTATTTGATCTTGGAAAAAGAAGTTCAGATCCATACAACCATCAACTGAAATAATATTTTTATCACCTTGGCAAACACTTAATTTTGAATGGAATCTGTACAGAAAATTTTGTATTGCAAATTCTTGTGTAGGGATATATGAAACAAGACAGAGAAAGTTTACTTATGGGTATTGCACCTCTGTTCCCTGATCCTCACTAGGTCAGTAATGAACTCTATTTAGTAAATAATGATGTCCTTCAGTATGTTGTCATAATCAGATGCTATTTTAAAGGAGATTATTATTGTACTCTTTAACTCTAAACAAATAATATTATTCTTCCATATAGCTTGATATTTTATGTACATGTTTTATTTGAATTCATTCCCCACAGCTTTTCACTACCTTTAAAACACTTCATAAGCCAGAAAGAATATATTAATGATTTCATTTTTACCACAACAAAATCTCCCATTGTATTCATAAAACTATGGCATGAAATCAAGCTACCAGGTTTACCAGTCATTTATTTTACTTGGGACTTAATAGCATGGACCCTGGAATCTCATACAATTTGCTGGAATCTTGAGTACAAAACCCCTGAAGGATAATCAAATGCAGCTCCAAGCACTACTCATTTTCATTTGCTTCTTAGTAGAGTACAAACTCACAATTGCTTAAATAGCATAACAGCAGGGTACCTCACTGATTATAATCAAATAATGCTCTTTGGTTCAGGAAGTTAACCAAGGAATATTCAGTCCCCATTACAGATTTAAGAACTTTTCTAGACCTTTCCTTCTGGCCTTTCTGGGCGTATCACTACATGAGGTGCCCAGATTTCTAGATCCGGCTATCTTACAAAAGAAAGTGTTCATCTTTTCTTTCTTTAAAAACACACATTTTTCTCAATATGTCCCAAAACTCAAACATGCAGAAAACCTGATGCTAAAACAGGTTTGAAAAGCCAATTCAAAATGCCTAGAAAACGACTGCTACTATGATTTCAAAGAATCTTCACTTGAATATGCATGTTATTATAATTCTTCATCATTCTGAACCTAGCAATATATATTTTTATCTAAGTACTAAAATTGCAGTTTTACAAAAAGAAATTGAGAATCTTAAAATGATTTCGATGCAAGTAATTTTACTAATCGAAAGTTCTTTCTAATTTCAGTTACTCAGATCTCTCTCTCTCTCTGTCTCTCTCTCTCTCTCTCTCTCCCTTCCTGTCAGTCTAACGATGTATTTGTGCCAGGAAAAATCTGTTTTTTTTCCTATCTTACATGCCATTTAATCTTACTACATTTTGATTTTTAAATTGATAGAAATGTGTGGAATAGTCCTAATTTTGACTAATGAACCTACAATACTGAGGTTAACCATTCCCCAGACATACAGTCTGATCATTTGAGTTTGAGCTAGGATTCCAAATTCAGCCTAGTCTGTTTTTAAGTGTAGTCCACAGCAAACACAAATCACAGGAAGCCAAATCTTTAAATGAATTAGTGATCGGCTACCTAATATCTACTGCTACCCACTGATGATGGAAATGGAAATCGTGGCTTTGTCAAGAATCCCTTGTGCAGCAGCAGGTAGCAGAGTGTGACATTAAGGAACCAGAGTTAGAAAACAGAACCTGGATTATGTTCCAATTCTTCCTTTCTAGCCAGCATGCACAGGGAATTATCTGTCATTCAGAGGTCACTGTTCATCCATAACATGAGAAAAATAATGGTACTGCACTCAAAGAGTTGTGACAAGGAAAAGTGAAATAATATGTATAAATTCTTCAATCAGGACCTTGTAAATAACAATCTTAAGTAAGTACTTGTTTCCTTGTGCTATTATTAACATTCTCTTTTAGCCCCACACCAAAGGGGCACACAGGTTTTAATTTCTCTGTACTTCAACATTAGAGAAGTCTTCCCATACAGTCGACATTCACTTACCCAGAAAACACGTAAAACTCCATCATCCACTATTTTCTGGTTTTCAAGTGATTTACTCTACTACAAGGTGTGACATAAATGTAAACTACTGAAACCCAAAGCCAACAGTAGTAGATGTTCTGAGCTCATGTGCTCTAGGGCTGTGGTGTCAATGTGGGGTCCTTGAATTCCAGCATCACAGCACCAGAAACCTTCTTAGCAATGCAAATCCTCACGTCTCACACTGTTTCTATGAACTGGGAATTCTGACTTTGGGTATAGCAGTCTCTGTTGTAGCAAGAAACTCCTGGAGATTTTGATGCACAGGGAAGTTATGTCTCTGATCTGCCCAAGGAGGAGGACAAGGAGAATGGGAGGTAGGCAGCATTTGGCCAAGCCTAGGAGTTGGAGTGATTTAGAAACATAGATAGGTGGGACAGAACACAGGGAAAGGCAAAGAACTCACGCTGGAAATATCAGATGGTTCACATTAGCTTAAATGCTAATTCTATGCAGTGGAATATTAGAAAAGAGATGTAAAGTGTACCGAGGTTAAGTTGTAGATATCCTTGTCACGTAAAGGAGATTCACCTTGGATCTCTTTTGTCTTGATCTTCTGCGGAAACAAAGATTTTTAGGAAAGGAGGTTTGTTATCAGATTAATGTCGGAACAATATAAAGACCAGAACATGTAATGCATATTGTGTGTCTATTCCAACAACGGGCAGAGAAGGTTTGAATACTATTTGAAGATTTTTGCAATAGTATATAAATTTCACAAAAACTTAGACTGAAGTACATCTCTACTCAGACTGTCAGGGTATCTGGTGCCTTTCAAATTATTTCAAAAGAATTCCTACTCTATGTTAACATCATTGGACCCTTACTATAAATCAAGCAAGTGCTGTTTTGCATGAGTCATCTCATTTAATCCTTACAACCTCCCAGTGTCACCCAGTAGATCATACTCTCACCTTTATACTATAAATGGAAAACTGAAGGCTGGGCAAGGTTATGTAAACTAGGCAATGTCTCACAGCTAGTGAATGTGGAACTTAAAGTTGAATCTAAGTGGTCTGATTACAGAAGTCATATTCATGACCAGGTTCCTATATTGAATGTAGTCATAGGTAACAGGAAGCACAACTTAATCTTTTAAAGCGCACATATAAGTAGATTAGCCCAAAGACCAAAAAATATTAACCAGAGTAAATGGTGCCTGAAGTCTAGAACATGACCCAGAAACTACAGCGAAAGGAAAAAGAGCATGAGCTCTGAGGACAAGATGTAGAAGCGAGTTTCACTTCCAATAAATTCTTTATAATTTTGTGCAAGAGCCTTAAAAATTTCTCTTTTAATTTCTTCATCTAAAAAAGCCATTTTGATGTGATATTTTAGTATATAATGCATAGTATACACTATGGCACATGCTAAGTACTCATAAAAACCAGAGAGGGAAAGAAGTTCTAAACTTACTTACAACAATCCTTAAATTTTTATGACCAGGTTTTCTAAGAAATAAATGCTAAACTCTATGCTTCAATATAAATGCATCTAAATAAAACCTAACAGTTAAACTGGAAGCAGTGTTCCATTATGAGAAAAAGACTAGCGGTTTCCCATCTCAGCCCTCCTGAGACTGACTCCCTCCGCAACATTGCTGGATGTGTGTCTTATCGTTACAGGGCAATAAACCTCCTGCTGAGTCTTCTGATGCAGACTCATGCTGTGTTCTGGAGATATGACAGAGGGTGGACATCATCTTTGCCCTAATCTCACTAGAATAGGCTTTTCATTGATTAAAATGGGTAGCTGCTAGGTGAGAAACGTTTTGATAAACTTACTCAAATTATATTGATTTTAAAATTAATCTGTGCTATTTTAAATTATTTATTACGTGTCTCTACTAGCATACTAATATAATGAGTGAAAACAAAAAGAGGTTTGCCTAATGAGCTTTAATGTTCCTTAGGTATGTTCAAATGAAATCAAAGGCTGGAAGGAGGTGGCCAGCCTCCGGGTCCACGGGCAGCTCCTGGCCCACTTCACGTCACTCTGTATCTCCATCATCTCGTGGATTCTAAGCAAATAGCAGTTCTACTCTCACACTGACATTTTAGGAGCTGGACAGAATGTGTGAGAACCAGCCCGACACATATTTTTTTTTCATCAAACGTCTTTTAAATAGGTTATATTTTTGTTGTCCATTTTATTTTTTTTTCTGTGTGCCACTTACTCAATGTGACCATGAGAAAGCTACCTCTCCCAAGCCTCTGTTTCCTGGTATATCAAATCGACATGATGATAATGTTGTAAAGAATCGGTAAGGCACTTTATGTCTCGCCCTCCGTCCTTCCTGTAGTTGAGTCAACATGCAATAGTTTCATTATGCATAAAAATTTTATTTTATGTATTTATATTGTCTTTTAATTTCCTTCCTCACTGTGCTCTCTAAAGTGATCTTTTTAAATAAGTCAAAATCTGGTAAAAATTATAACATGGGGTTGTCATATCAAGGCTCTAAACCAATAAATCCTATGTTCAGTTAAACGCTTAAAGAGAAAATTATACCAATTTCTTATCCAAAGCCAATAGCTCTACATAAAGGATAGAAAAAGCACTGGTTAATAGGAGAGGTCCTGATTCTTTGCTGGGAATATAGAAGTTCTGAGTTTTTCCCATAGTGACGAAGCATCCACCTGTCACGCCACCCACCACCCTTAGTCACACTGACATCAACAGACACGGTGTACTTTGAACTTGCCACTCATATGGTAGTGTATATATAACTTTAAAAGCAATGTACAGACTGTTTCGCAAAATGACACATTCTCACCGGCAACATACACCCAAGGTCCATTTGCTCCCTGATATCGCAAGCACCTAGGAACACGAGGCCTTTAACATTAACTGTACTAACAGGTATGCCCTACTTTCTCATTGTGGTTAGGACGTATATTTCCCTGATGAATAAAGATGATAAGCAGCGATGCATTAGTATGTTTTATGTCATTTGCATACCTTCTTTGGTGAAGAGGAATCTGCTCACATCGGCTGCTTATGTTTTAAAAGTCAGGCTGTTCATTTCCTTATTGTAAGAGTCCTTCACAAGTTCTGGGTAACAGCCTTTCATGTGGTAGTTTTTTATCAAATATTTTCTTTCAGTATGTGGCTTTCTGTTTTCTCAAGAAACATCTTTCCACAGAGCAAAAGATATTGTGATGAAGTCCCATTTACCAATTTCCCCTTTTGTGCTTCTCACCTTTGGATCCTAGCTAACAAACCGTTACTGTTAGATGAAAAGATCAAGGTTGAAATAAACGAGTGGCTCCACTGCACACAAGGACCTAAAGTGCCATTTAATTTTTCCTCCATGTCTTTGGCAAAAAGCATAATAACACGCTGTGATTCTCCTCAAATAAAAGAACAGAGGAGAGTCATTCCAGAGCATCCTGTTATTCAGAGCAGCTGAAAGCTGGCTGCTTATATTCTATTATGACTTGCTTCAGAAACGGAAATTTTAAGTCACCACTACATTACGATATGCCAGGGATAAAGTCTGGGCTATGTGGGCTTGTCTCCATGAACTCGCAGTCGTTTACAGAAGACTAGATTTCTCAGGAAGAAACGCTCTTCTCCGGAGCCCCGTGGAAGCTTTCCTCCCCGCCATTATCTATTCAGATGCTGTAGGAAAGGATTAGAAGTACTTTTTAACGAGAAACTTCCTTGCTTTTCATCAGCATGGTCACATCTGCAGAGAGTTTTTCTTCCTGTTCTTAAGAGGGCTCCCAAGTAGTAAGCTGTGATGCACACAGCTTCGATGAGTCAAATTACTGAATAAGCCAGGCAGGATGCACAGCCAGATGGCTGGCATCCGGCCAGATTGGATTAGGGCTTGAATACCTTTTCTAGGGATGGCAGTTGATATGTGCCTGTCTTGTCCCTTGGCAGGGAGGGAGTAATGCACGCTCCTTCAGAAACTTAACCTTCTTTCTGTAATGGGCATGACCTAGAAAATCTTCCAAAATTATCTTTTTAGGGAAGAACTAAAGTACAGCCAGTTTTAAGAATGATGAAATTATATAACCACACCACAGAGTTCACACAGTGGGAGAGCATGGGGTGGTGGCTGAACAAGAAGCCTCAGATGGCCCAAGTTCTAGTTCACCTCTTACCAGCTACGTGACCTGACTTGAGGCCTGACTCCTGTGTTCTCTAAAGTGATAAGAAAGGAGCCTACTCTACGTATATTGTCGTTAGAATTAAATAAGATACCGTACTGACTCAGCACCATGCACAGAGCATAAGGACCCCATAGAAACTAGCATCGTTCTGATACTATCATTGTAACTACCACGGGCACAATGTATGTTCTCATGACTGGACTTTTATTTTCTCAGGCTTCAATGACATCTTCCACTTCCTGAAAGCTGGCTCCAACTTTATTATTTTATGGGAACACATCCACACGGCTTTTGCTGTAGACAACCTAGCGACAATCCCCTCTGAAAGAAAGAATTTTTCCCAACGTCTCTTCTTTTTTCACTCCTCTGCTCCATGTGCGGCATATCTCCACCTGGTTCATTTTCGCAGCAGCTCTGTCCCCTTCTTTCCTCTCACCTGCTGTTCTCAACCTCCATATTCTTCTTAAACAACTACTTTTTGGGGATTCCAAATGAAAGATGGTTCCACCTATTTCCATCTTTTTCTCTGAAACTGCCTGGATCTTGTAGATCATATCTCCTGGCACAAGATAATCCTGGCATTTTGAGGTTATTTCTTTCTGGCAGATAAGCTTTGGGTAATATCCAATGTCTGGAATAGGAGCAGCCCATATGTGCATGTGTACATGCATGTTAGCACACACAGCCATGAGGAGTTCATCATTTAATCGCTTGCTTTCAAATAAAGTCTCTCGTGGGCCCCTCTCCTGCCCTAGCCCAATTATATCCCACGACCCAGGCTCCCTTATGACCTTACTTGTGGTCAGCCTCTGGCAAGAGAAGACATAGAAAGAAGGCAAAGGTGGAAGATGAGCAGCGGCATCTCTGTGAGAGCTGACTCTCTGTGGTGACTCTAGCTCCCACCAAGCTGACCTTCTCTCAAGAATCCAGCCCTGTCTCAGATGTTCTCTGGCCTCGGCTCCGGGGATAAGTGACTCCATTTTCGCTCTTGCCCTTCCAGCACAGAGAAACTGGTGCTTTTCAGCAGTTGATAATCTCTGGATCAACTTCCTTACCCCTGTTCATCACCTGGCTCTTCTATCTCCATTAAAACTAATCCTTATACTTAATTGATGTCATCCAACTGGACCTTGACTGGTCCACCTCCCTTTACCAATATTACTGGATGTTGTTTAAAGTCAGTTGATCACCTTTGACTCTCTTCTATTTTCAGCAAAATTGCTGCCTTCCTGGGATGCACATTCCAAGTAGAAGAGACTTTAGATCCCTCTATATTCAAAACCAGTATGTATCCCAGGTCTTGTGTCACCTTCATGTATCCAGGGCCTATAGATTTCTTTGTGTTTTATGCAGGTCAGACACAAAAAAAGCTGACCTTAAGTCTATTTTAGCAATAGTAGTAGCAAAGTTATTGCATTATACAATTAAAAAAACCTTTAGTATTTTGGAGCTAGACTCAAAACTAAGCTTCAAATTTATTTTCCAAAGACTTCCCCAGTGTGGCTTCCAGAAAAGGTTTTGGCATTGCTAGCAGTTGTGAATTGCAGAATAAAAGGGTAGTGTTTTAATAAGATAGTTAAATATACCAGTTTTTCACCTTATGTGAGTTCTTAAAATTCTTACAAATAACTCAAAGAAGTAAACAGTGTTCTAAACTGGCATCTCTGATGTTTAATTAAAACACAGTTGCTAAAGTAGAGATGTCACAAGGCCACAGACCTCGTGTGGGCTTCACTTAGCACATACTTCAACCTGCAGCAAACACATACTTCAACCTGCAGCAAAATTTCAATTTTAGTAAGAATGCATTTATTTTAATTTAATATACAGCCTGTCCTGTAGGTTCTAAGACTATCATTCTAGGTCTACTTTGTTCTTGTAAGTTTTAAAAAATGCAGTAATAAAAATGTTTATTTTATCCTGGGTTCTGACCTTCAAAGTAATAACAGCTGTCTCTTTGGTCACCATTTTATTAAATGATGACACATTTGACTTTTTTTGAAGGTCATAAAATGAATCATTGCTTAAATCTCAGTTTTTAACAGCAAAGTATTTTTTTAATTTGGCAGGAAAATGGAATTCTTTCAATACTTTGTGAGTTTTCCATTTTAATGCAGTTTTTATCCATAAGTGTTAAGATAGAAATTACATATTCATAAGATAAACATTTTCCTATCACTTAATATGGATGTTCAGATTGCTTTCATATAGAAATATTTCTTAATGTCTTAATGCTTAACATATTTGCAGAGAAAATAATAGAGTTTCAAATCATTTTTCATAGTATGTTCAAAGTTTTAGGGCAACTTTAGATATGAGCAGGTATGAGAAAGATGATCAAATGACTCTAAAGAAAAGAAGGAAAGGGGAAAGGAAAAAAGAAGAAAGGAAAAAGTGTGAAAGGAACAGGAATATTATATTCCAAGAATTCTGATTAACAATTCACTAATGGATGGGGGTAGGCACACGGAGAGAGGAAGATTCTTAATATTAACGTTCTCTCATTTCCAATCATAGAAATAATAAATTTGAGGACAGAAATTTAAAAGGAACTCAATACATGTAGGGAAATTAGCAAACTGATAGGAAAATAAAGGGAAAGAACACATGGTCTTATCAAATTGTGTTTTATAAGTCATTGGCTATTTTTGTAAGACCTGTGATAAGAACAACTTTTCAGCTTCCATCTACCCTGAGGGGCGGAGTACCCATGGACCATCGCTGCGGCTTCAGTTCGCTGACACAGCACTAAAGAGATGAGATGATAAAGCAGCCCTCACACTTACGCATTGGTGTTCAGGCGGAGAGAGAAACACTTGACGGTATTCTGACATGTGGATAACAGTTTATTGCTGAGCTGCAGGGATTTGGAGAAAAAAGATGATGGCGGATGGTTGATAAACAGACAGACGATAGCTGCAGATATGTCTACATCTTCTAATTTTTCTAGGTTTTTTTCTTGTGCTATTTTCACTATATAAGAGAGCTTTAAGATATCTTACGTATTTTGCCTTTCCTTAGAGGTAGTTTTAAAATGTGCCTGTCATCTCTGTGAACTCTGTTCAAATACATTATGAGATTAAGTAAAAGAGCTTGAGTTAGGAATGATTCATACATATTATACAAAGTGCAAGCTCGAACTTATGAGAGTTTCATATTTGTGTTTAAGTACAGGTATATATTTGTACCCAGGGCATACTTCACCAGAATGTGTACATTATTGCTGCAGATGTATTTTGCGTATGTCAGAAATAGATATCGCTTTCACCACAGACCGTTGGAAGCCACTGGTTCTTTGGCAAAGCTCCCTGCTAGGTCTTGAAGAAGCAAACTGAATTTGGTAAGTGACCTCAAGAAATGTATAATTGTGTGTGTGTGTGTGTGTGTGTGTGTGTGTGTGTGTGTGTGTGCATGCACAGGCATGCATACATATGCAAATGCATAGTTTTGGAAAGTCATATATTAAGTAGGAAGCTTAAGGTAATTTGGAGTAATGTTGTAATTTTATGATTTTACTAGTTATAAAAATACATGATAACCATAATAAAACCATACAATTAAAATACATCCAAGAAAAATTTTCCCCCAACCCTATAGTATCAATCTAGAGATAGCAAATACTATCTTGTAGATATTTTTCCAGTGATATTTAAAACCTAGGAGAAAGAAGAAATGAAAGCAAAGATAAACCTAGGAAGATACATATTTACATTCGTCACTACTTCACTGCACACCATGGAAGGTACCTATGAAGTCTCAGGAATTTGTAACAAAAACAGTTACAAACTTAGCAACACATCACTAATTTATTTTCAAAAATCATTTTCAATTTCAATAATTATATTCTACTCTATAAAGCATTTTAAGTTTTAAAATATCAAAATTTCTTATATATATAATATAGATATAAAAAAAGGCCTCAGGTGCAAAACTTTTATGAATTCTGATGAAAACATACAGCTTTATTTGTGAGATCCCAAGCAAGAGATAGACAATTTCTATAACTCTGAGTTTCCTCATGTCCTTTTATAATCCATTTCTTTCTACTAGAGCCTGGTAACCACAAATCTGTTCTCTGATTTCCTCAGTTTGCCCTTTTCTAGAAGTACCTTTACATGAAATTATATGTAGTATGTAGAAATTTGGTACGGGTTGTTTTCTATAGATACATTCAAGATTCATCAATACTTGTGTATGGGTCAGCACTCCTCCCATTTTACGGCAACCCAGGCTTCCACTGCATGGATTTACGACAAATGGCTTACTCGTCTACCAGTGGATGGGCACTTCAGGCATTGTCATATTTCAACAGTTATGAATGGAGCCAACACAAACACTTGCGTGGGAGTTCTGTGATCACATTTGTATTTATTTAGGGTAAATTCCTAGATTTCTGGGTCAAAAGGTAAGTGCATGTATGCATTTAAAAGAAACTGTCAAACTTTCAAAATATATGTTTGTATTGAGGATCACGCCCTGAGGCTTCACACTGAGCTATATCCCCAACTCTTTCCTTTCTTTTTTCTTTTCTCTCTTTTTTTGTATTTTTAAAATTTTGAAACAAGTTATCACTAAGTTGCTAAAGTGAGGGCTGGGCTTGCTCTCCTCCTGCTTCAGTCTCCCAGAGTGCTGGGATTACACGCCTGTATCGCTCGGCTGACGGGAAATTGCCAAACTGCTCTCCTTAGTGGCAGTAAAATTCCATGTTTTCATTTACAGTGCATGATAGGATCACTTGTTCCTTATTATTATAAGTATTTAGGATTATCAGATTTTTAAAAATTTAAGCGTTTGATTAAATGGATTGTACAATAGTTTGCTTATATTTCTCTTCTGAAAAAGAAAAGTGAACCTCTTTTCATTATTTTTCTATTTTTATATCCTCTTGGGTGAAGCATATGTTCAAATCTTTTTGCTTATTTTAAAAATCAGGTTGACTTTTCTTATTATTAAATTGTAGGATTTACTTATAATTTTAGATACCAAATATGTCTTATTCTTAATTTTCTTAATCTATTTTATAAAGAGAAGAGCAAAATTGTGTAAAAGTCCAATTTATCATTGCATATTCTTATCAGCCATGCTTTTTCTGTTCTTTCTAATACATATATTTTGGTCTAGTTCAAAATTCCAAAGTTCTTTTTTCTTTGTATTTTTGTTTGGTTTGATTTTGATACTGGGGATTGAACCTTTTCAATGAACTACACACCAGCCTATCTATCTGTCTGTCTGCTTATTATTTTATTTACAGATAATCCCACTAAGTGGCTAAACTTCCCAGTCCAGGCTCAAACTTCCTGCCTCAGCCTCCAGAAGTGTTTGGATATAGATGTGTGCCAGCACAACCAACCTGTATCCTTAAAGAAGTTTTATAGTCTAGATTTTAAATTTTGGATTGGTATGCATTTAGATTTACTTTTGTATTTAATGAGAAATAGAAGTATAAGGTTTTTTTTCATAAGAATGACCGAGCCCACTCAGTCAGTCAACGGGAACTCGAGAGAGGAGTGCGGATTGAAAAATACTGGACTCTTGCAAGGGACGCTGCAAAAGACGCTTTCTTATCTACAGCCTCCCTTTTATACTCTCCTTGCCTTCCCTCTTGTACAGAACAGTACGTGTTTCAACATCTAATCCAAATTTCAAACAGCAAACAAGCAAAACAACACCTGACTTTAATTTAGTAAACAAGCAAAATAACACGTGACTTGAATTTAGTAAACAGCAACACTTGACTTAAATTTAGTAAACAAGCAAAAATAACAACTGACTTTAATTTAATAAACAAGCTATACCTGACTTAAATTTAGTAGACAAGCAAAACAACACCTGACTTAGATTTCAAGCAGTAAACACTTCCTCCTGGAAAGGAACTTGGCCAAGGTCAGCAATGCTGAGGCTCTCTGAGGGCCCCAACATAAAAATATCCAGTTATTCCAAAATCTTTTGTTGGAAAGATACTTTGTCTACATTGAATCATCATAATCACTGTGTTGCGAGTCGTTGTATGGGTGTATGTCTCAACGTTTTATCATGTTCTGCACATCTACGTGTTTGTTCTTTCACCAATATTGCTCAACCTAACTACTCTAGGTTGACAGTAAGTCTTGAAATTAGGTATTTTTGATGTTCCAAATATGTTCTTAATATTCAAAATTTTTTATTTCTTCAGTTACCTACTTATTACCCTCTAAACAAACAAACAAACAAACAACAACAGATATATAAAAGCACCTCCTGGAACCCTTCTCTCACGTACACCACCTCCACGCCCATGCTTGAGGATGTCTACTGTTCCCCACCCACTGCTATTAGTAGGCATGTGCAATACCCAATGGGGTGACATTGAGGTGAGAGTCTTGTGCACACGTGTACTGCATCAACTACACATTCCCTTCCCCATTTTTCACTCCCGCCGCGCTCACTTCCCCATCCCTCTTGACTTCCAAAATCTTTCCCATTTGACTCTCTTATTTATTCCTATTCTGAACTTCTCAGAGAAAGCATGCAATATTTAACTTTTTGAGTCTGACTCACATCTCTAAGCATGACGGTCCCAGGTTATATTTATTTACCTACAAATGATTCATATCTATCTGCCTTTATCACAAAGTAGTACTCCATTGTGCACATATACCATATTTCTTCTATCCATTCATCTGTTGATGAATATTTTAGTATCATCTGCAGTTTAGCTATTATTACTTGTGCTGCTAGGAACATGGGCATACATGGATCTCCATTACATGTTGCTTTTATCTCTTTTGGAAAGATTCCCAGAAGAGGTGTCTCTGGATCAAATGGAATATTTATTTTTAGCTTCTTGAGGAACTTCCGTACTACCACTCATAGTGTTTATACAGTTGACAGTCCTACCAGCAATGTCAAAGGGTTCCATTTTCTCTGCAATTTTGCCAGCATCTATTGCTAATCGAGCTCTTTATAGAAGCCCTTCTCACTGGGGTAAGGGGATATATGAGTGTTGTTTTCATTTGTATTTCTATAATGGCTAATGATGTTGAATATTTTTCTTGTATTTGATAGTCGCTTATTTTTCTTCATCTGAGAACTGTCTATTCATTTAGTAGCTCATTTAAACTGGGTCTTTGATTTTGAGGGATCTGTTTTTCTTCCCTTCTTTGTATTTTCTAGTTATTACCCTTCTGTCCAATACGTAGGCGGTAAACACTGTTTTCCATTCTGTCAGTTCTCTCTTCACTCTCTTGCTCCTTTGCCATGCAGAAGCTTTTTAATATAATCCCATTTTTTGGTTCTGGGGATTTCTTCTTTTGCGTCAGGCTTCCTATTGAGAAAGTTATTCTCCTCACCTTATCTTCCAGAGTTATACCTACTTTGTCCTCCAGGAGGTTCAATGTTTCCACTTTAATATCTAGGCCTTTGATCCATGTTGATGGGACTATAGTACATAGTAGCAGATATGGGTCTAGATTCGTTCTTTTGCATGTGGATAATCACTTCTCCCAACACCACTTACTAAAAGTTCTATCCTTTCTCTAATATACATCTTTGGTTTCTTTATTGAAGATTAAAGAGATGAGGGTACTTAAGGTTTTCTCTGCATCCCCAGTTCTGTTTCGTTGGTCATCCTGTCTGTTTTTATTACAAATACCATATAGTTTTTATTACTGTCCCTTTGTAATACAACTTGATGTACGGAATTGTAAAGTCACCTGCTTTTGTCTTGTTACTCAGGATTGCTTTGGTTATTCTGGGGTTCTTTTAGTTCTGTATGAATTTTAGAGGTTTTTTTTTTAGTTCTTTGAAAAATGTTGATAGTTTGATAAGAATTGCAGACATTTTTGACACTATTAATTTTTCCTATCCAGGAACAGAGGCTCTCTTTCCATTTTCTAACATTTTTAAAAATTTTTTAAGTATAATACAGTTTTCTTTGTGGAGGTCCTCCACTTCTTTAGTCAGATTTATCCCCTCGTACTTAATTTTTTCAGGAGCTGTTGAGAATGAGATTATTCTTCTAAGCTCTTTTTCAGTGAGTTTATTGTTGCTGTTTTGTTAATTTTATATCATGCACCTTAGATGAATGTGTTAATTCTATGAGTCTCTAGGTGGGATTTTGGGGGTTCTTCTACGTAGAGAATCATGTCATTTGCAAATAAGCATAGTTTCACTTCTTCCTTTCTAATACATATTCCATTTATCTGGTTCTTTTCGGATTGTACTCGCTACAATTTTTAGTACTGTATTCAATAGCAGTGGTGAGTGTTGGCAGCCTTTCATGGTGTTCTTGATATAAGGGGAAATGCTTTCAACTTTCCCCCATTTAATATAGTATCAGCAGTAGGTTTAGCATAAATGGCTTTTATAAGTTAGAGGTAAGATCATTCTATACTGTCTATATCTTTCTCAGAGTTTTTAATCATGAATGGATATTGGATTTTGTCAAAGGCCTTTTCTGCATCTATAGAGATGGTCATACAATTTTTGTTCTTGCTTTTCTTTATGTGCTGTATTAAATTAATTGATTTATGCATGCTGAACCAACTTTGCATCCTTGTGATGAAACCAACTTGATTGTGATGCATGATCTTTTTAGTGATTCTTTGAATTCTCTTTGTGAGCATGTTGAGGATTTTTGTTTCTATGTTCATTAAGGAGTTTGGCCTATAGTTTTCTTTGCCAGTTAAGTCTTTCCCTGATTTTTGGTGTTAGGGTAACTCAAGCTTCCAGAGGAAATTTGGTAGTGTTCCTTCTCTTTCACTTTCATTGAACAGTTTGAAAAGCATTGGCAATAACTCTTCTCAAAAATACTGGCAGAATCCTGCTGTGAACCCACCTGTCTCTAGGTTTTTCTTAGAGGTAGAAAATTTCTTACTGCCGTAATTTCTGGAGTCTTTACAGGTTTCTTCAGAGTTTTTATATCTTTTCGGTTCAATTATGGTATTTTGCATATATCTATAAATTTATCCATTTCTTTCAAGTTCTCCAATTTACTGAAGTGCATGTTTTCAAACTAGCTCCTTAGGATTCTCTGAACTTCTGCAGTGTGCATTGAAGTTTTATCCTTTTCATTTATAGTTGTGTTGATGAGCGTTTCTTCTTTCATCCTTTTGGTTAGTTTAGGCAGAGGCTTATGAATCTTGTTTATTCCTTCAGGAAACCAACATTTCAATAACTTGATCTTTTGTTGTATTTTTTAGATTTAAATTTTATTAATTTTTCTTCTGGTCTTTATCTTTCCTTTTCTTCTACTATTTTTTAAAATTTTGATGTTTCATTTTTCTATAGGTCTTTGAGATATATCCTTAAATTTTTATTTGGGATTGATCTGTATTTTCAATGTGTACATTTGTAGTTATAATTTTATAAGTTAGCATTGCTTTCATTGTGTTTCACAGGTTCTGGTGTGATGTCATTCCACTGCCATTTGACTTTAGGAAGTTTTGATTTCTTCCTTCATTTCTTCTGTGACCCATTATTACTTCAATTATATATTATTTAGTCTGCAGGTATTTCTATATTTCCTGTAGTTTCTTTTTCTATTGATTTCCAGCTTTATTCTACTATGATTTGAAATTGTGTAAGGAATTACTTCAATTCTTTTGTACTAATTTAAACATGTGTTATGGACTATAATATGATATATTTTGGTAAATGTTCCATGTGCTACACAGGGAAAAATACATATTCTGTTGATGTTGATGAAATACTCTATAAAGATCCAATAGATCCAACTGTTCGATAGTGCAGTTTAACTCTAATAAATGTTTGTAGACATTTTTTATCTAATTAGCCTATCTACATGTGATAGTAGAGTACTAATTTTTCCTACTGTAATTATATTGGGACAAACATGGCTTTTCATGTCCTATAGTTTTTGTTTTACATAATTGGGTGCCCTGGAGTTATGAACATGTATACTGATAATTGTGATATCTTCCTGTTGGATTGTTCCCTTAACCAGAATAGAGTCCTTCTTTTTCTTTCTGGTCTTTTGTGTTTTGAAATATGCTGTGTCTGAGAATAGTATTTCCTGGGTCCAGTTGCATGGTATTGATTCCCATCCATTTATTTCAGTCTATGTGTTTCTTTATGGGTAACATGTGGCTCTTGCAAGCATCAAATTGTTGGGTTTTTTTGTCCAATCAATCATTCTGTGTGAATTCATATTGCTTACAATTCCTTTTTACAGAAAGTCCCCTGACTCATATCCACCTTGAGGATGGAGAAATGGCACAGCAGTTAAAGCACTTGCCTAGCAAGCACAAGGCCCTGGGTTCAACTCTCCAGCATCACATAAAGCTGGGAATGGTTGGCACACACCTGTAATCCCAGCACTAGGGAGACTAGAAAGGTTAGGTTAAGACCGGAAGATTGCAAAGTCTGAGTCCAGCCTGTACTACATAGTGAGTTCCGGACCAACCTGCCAAGAATTCTGTTGTGCAGGTGGACTGTGCTACCAGCCTAATTGGGTCATAAACATAAGTAATTTTCAGTAATTTTCTTGAGTCAGGTGAATGGGTTTGATAAGGAATGGTATGTTCTCATAGATAAGTAGAAGTTATGATTTAACTTAGTTCAGAATAATTACCTCATATCAATCAACCGCCTGTGCAAAATCTCCTAAACATTCCTTTCCAAGTACATACACTCATTTTTCCTTGATTATAAAAAATCTTCCTGTTAGAAATAAAGTCGTTCCATCCATTAGATGGTTCCATGAGTCTGCCTCAGTGGACAATCATCGCACCTCTGATCCAGACACCACTCATCCTCTTTTCATGCTGGATGTGGCCCCGTTCTGTGTCTTTTGGTGGGTGAGTGTGGCCACTAACAGTAAGTGTTATGGTGGTATATCTGCTCCCTCCTGCCATCACTGGGATGCTTCAGTGTTGGTTATCTATTCTACACTATTGTTATTTCTTTCTCCCCTTTTTCATGGATTCCTTTCTCTGGGGTTTTTGGGGCAATTCATCTCCCTATCTCTAAGATTTTTAAAAATATTTTCTGCAACATTGGCCTAGTGGCCATGTGTATCTCTAAGTTTTCTTTACCATGAAAAATTTTAACTTCTCTATTTTAAATGTTCTTTTTATGTTCTTTTAGCTTTTAAGTGATGTTACTCCATGACCTCTTGGCCTTTAAGGTCTTTGTTGAAAAGTCTGCCATAATTCTAATGGTTTTCTCTGTAAGTTACTTTCTTTTTTCTCTTGCATCTTTTAATATTCTTGTGTTGTGCTGCATGTCCATGATTTTTATTATGATGTGTCATGAAGAGGCTCTTCTCTGGTCAATGTTATTTTGGTGTTCTACAAGCCTACAATGGTTTAATGTTAATTTCTTTTCCTAGACTTGGGAAATTTTCTTCCATGATTTCATTGAATATGTCCTCTTGACCTTTTGTACCAACCTCCATTTTTTTCTGCACTCCCATAATCCTGAGGTTGTTTCTCTTTGAGTCATCCACCAGCTATGCTAGCTAAATTGTATACAATGATTGCTTCCCTATTTCATCAGGCATGTGGCTATGAGTTAGCAATACTTAACAATGCTATTAACAGCGATGGGGTTAGGGAGACAGCAGACTGAGACTTAAGGTTCAGCTTTTGGAGTGTGATAGTAAAGTGTATTTATAGAACAGAGAAAAGAATGACAGAGCTCCAACCTCAAATCAGAAAACAGAAGACAAATTTAAGCACTGTAAACAAAACTAACAAGAAACAAGTAAAGTTATGAGTGAAATTGACAGAGTGTGTCTGTACAATGCATAAGAATGCTATTCAGAAAGAGCATAAAAAGCTAGTTGAGAAAGAAAGAAATGCATAAACTAACAAATACCAAAGATGGAAAGAAGGGAATGGAAACAAAGGAAGAAAAAGAGAAAAAACACAAATAAAAAACCACAAATCAGTAGCAGAAAAAATACAAGTTCAATATATCCCAGAAAACTGTTGAAATGAGGTGAAAGTCCAAAAAACAAATGAAAACAAAGCAAATATATTACAGCCCTGTGTTATTTGTATTGGAAATCTCCACATTTGAGACTTTGGATCCAGCAGGGCAATGGGGAAGGTGTGATCAGTTCTCTCTCTTCTTCCTGTGACCCAGTCTATAAAGATGCCCTATTCCAAAGTATCTCCTGCTCCTGTTTGAGCTCACCATGCACCTCCAATCCTCCTTTTTAGGCCTCCCAAGAGACACTGACTGTAATTCCTGCACTGTGACTCCATCACTGTAAGTCTGCTGACTGGTCTTCAGTCTGCAGACCCAAAGCTCTGAGGCCTTACAGAGGAATGCCTCCCTGCGCAGAAAACTCAGCATTCTGGCCAATGTGGACAACGGGTGCTGTTGAGCCACACAGACCCACACTGGGCCTTCGACCCTTCCCTTGGCTCTCTCTTTGTCTAGGAACCTACATTCACCTGCTGGTAACCCTCACAAATTTTTCTCTGATTCTTTGACCACCACTCAGGTCCAGCAGATCTTCTGCCTCCTTCCTAAGCTAGGCTGTAGAGGAAATTCCTTTACTAAATCTCTGTCTTCCAGCTGAATCATGCAAAGCCACTAAAGAAACAACCCTTCATTGTCACCACGTTGACTCCACACCTTCAGAATTTCTTTGTCTATTCTAATTTCTACTTTTTCTATGTATTTTGGAATTGGCTCCTAAAAGTCTATAAAAAGCCTGAATATAGATCAAATTGTGATGAGTTGACTTCTTATCCATACTTAATATCCCAAATTCAATATTGCTTAATGGTGTTCACAGTAAATCTCTCCATTTATTTATATGATTCAGATCAATGTTTTGACTTCTCAGCATTTAAATATTATACATATTTTATTTTATTTACATGAAGTATTTTATGTTCTTTATGCTATTCTAAATGGCAGTATTGTCATATGATTTCAAATTTTCAATGCTAACACAGAAAAAATAAAGTTTTCGGATTTTTTTTTGAGACATAATCTTGCTCTATGGCCCAGGCTGGTCCTGAACTCACTATGGAGCCCAGGCTGGCCTTAGACTCATGGTAATTGTCTTTCCTCAGCTTCCCAAGTGCTGGGATTATAGGTGTGCACCATCACTCCCAGTTTATGTGGGGCTGGGGAACTGAACACAGGTACTTAGGCCTTGACATAGCACTTGCTAGGCAAATGCTTTAACCACTGAGCTATTCCTCCAGCTCCAGTTTTGTATTCTTAAATCTTCTAAATTTACATTTTATCAATAATTGTAGTAGCTTTTTTGGTTAACTATTGGGAATTTTTATTTTCATAGTTTTTATTTTTCTTTGTTAATCTGAAAACATTCTGTTTTTCTTGCCTTATTGCACTGGCTATAAGTACAATACTGGGTAAGTAATTTTTAACTAATATTTTTGTGTTATTCCTAATCTCAAGAATATATTTAGCACTTTACCATTAAATACGATGTGAGCTGTAGATCTTTTTTAAATGTGTTTTATCAGGTTAAGGATGTTTTCTTGTATTTTTAATTTCTGGAGGAAAAAACTCACAATTTGATAGTGAATTTTTCAAAAAAAATTTCCTGAATTTTTAATCTGTTGAGATTGCTTATATATGTTTGTTTTGTTTTGTTTGTTGATACAGAGAAATACATTTATCAATATTTAAATGTCAAAGATACCTTAAATTCCCAGAGTAACTCCTACTTTGTTATGATATGTACCTTTTTAATTCAATGCTGGTTTCAGTTGTTTGATATTTTTATGAGTGTTTTTGTGTCTTTGTAATATGTTTTGTCTTGTGTAATGCTTGTAATATCTTTATCTGCATCTTCCTTAAAGGTAAGCCTGCCCACGTAAAAATACATTAAGAAGAGGTTTTTTCCTCTTTTTTTGGTAGAGTATGTGTTGAATTGGTTTGATTTCTTCTTTATGTTTTATGGAATTTAAAATCTGGACAAGCAGTTTTCTTGAAAATAAATAGAACTCTTTGATTATTTCTTTCATAGCCATCTGTAGTAGAATTTTTTATTTTATATAAGATTATGAATGCATTGTCATGAAATAGTTCGTGTATTATTTTGTTGTTTTTCTGTTCTAGCATTGAACCCAAGGCCTTGCATGTACTAGTCAATTGTTTTACCACTGAGCTACATCTTCTGCTGAATCTTTTTAATATTAGCAAGATAAGCAGTAATAATCTGTTTTCCTTCTTTGGTCATGTATAACTTCTTTTTTGGTTCTAATCAATATGCCTTGAGCAGTAGCTCAGTATTACTTTTCAGGAACATGTGGCAATGTCTGGAGGTATTTTTTCAGTGTCACAATATGGGTCAAGGCTTCAAGAACCTAGAGATTGAGATAACACTACTTCTCTAGTAAAGAGCAGGAGCTAAGGATTCTGCCAGCCACCTATGTGGGGCAGCCTTCTCCACGAAAAAACAAAGCATTTAGCCCAAAATTTCAGTTATGCTAAAATTGAGAATCTTTTTTTAAGTTTATCAGTTTTGTTAATTTTCCCAAGGTGTCAGATTTCTTTTTTCAGTGGCTTTATTACCTTTGTTGTTTTGTTTCATTGATTTCTGTTTTTTTATTATTTACTTTTGCCTTTGGAGAGAATTATTTGCTCTTTTTCTGCTCCTTAACAATAAAACTTAGATAATTAGCTTGGAGCCTTTCATACCTCTACTATAAGCTATCAGGTTTTCTCCAAAAAGTACTTTAAATGTCTCTCAAATGCTGTTTTTTTTTTAAATTGAAAGAATATGAATATCTCTTCTCATTCAATTGAGAATACTTTTCAACTTTCCTTGTCACTTCAGCTTTTACCAGTGAATTATTTAGAGGTGTGATGTTTGTTTAGTCTCCTAGTATTTTGGAGTTATCCAAACAGGTTTTCATTAAGTTTAAAAGTAACTTCAATATGGTGAGAGAATATACTTTATGTAATATCAATTATTTCAAATTAGCTGAAGTTTCTTCAGAGTTCATTATATGATCTATCCTCATGAGTGCTTCATGAATAATTGAAAGAAAAGTGCAGTCTTTTGTCAGTTAAACATTCTATGCATGTCAAGTTAGTTCTTAAGTTCTTCCTCGTCATTACTAATATTTTGTCTGCTGTTGTATAGATTACTGAAAGAAGAGTATTGAAATCTTTGATAATATTTTCTTTCAGTCTATTGCCTTTTTTGTGTATTTCAAAGCTCCCCTACAAATAATATACAATTAAGAGTTTTCTTCATTTTTGGTGAATTGACAATTTTATCAATGTATATCATTTCTTCCTTCTGTGAAAATATTCCTTTTTTTTCAAGTAAATCCTTCTTGCTACCTCCCCCAAATGTGACAATCTCTGTCATTTAATTTTGGCATTTAGGATTACTTAATATCATCATTAACACGTTGTCCTGAAATTTACCATCTTTTTAGTTGTTCCTTATATTTCCAACCGTTCTTTGTTTTGTTTTGTTTTTTCTACTTACCACTGGGGAGTTTTTTTCTAATAATTATTTTCACTATTGACTTTTTTCAATATTATGTATTTATTTATTTATTGCAAATACGTGAATTTTAAATTCTGTAACACATTAGAACCATGGAGTTTGTGGAATCAGTGACCTAGCAATCTACTTCTAATCATGAACTTACCATAATTTACCTTCAAATAATTTTATACCACTTCAATTATAATATGAAATCTTTACCATATACTTTTTCCTCCCATTTTTCTGGTATTATCATCCTCTATTTTAATTTTTATTACATCATGAATACCACAATAGTTTAATACTTTATATAATCATTTATCTTTTATAGAAAGCAAATTAAGAACATCTTTTTATTCACTGCATTTTTTACCATATATGGCATTCCTCATTTCGACTATTATTTAGTGTAAATAAAAAGCAAGCAGAAGCATGGTCTACTCAGTCCAACAGTAGGTAAAAAAAGGAAGACTTTCTTCTCTCTTTTTTTTTTTTGCTTTTTTTCCCCATAATTATTGTTTCATATTAGTATGCACTTGTGATATATTATAATTATATTTGACTTGGGAAATTTTTATATATACATCTTAAACATTTTTACTTCCCCTCTTATTCTCTCTCCATTTCTTCTATATTTATCATGGGATTCTGATGGCAAGACTGTTTCTCAACCGACTATATTAATAGTTCTTTAATTCACCTTCACATTTGAACGATATTTTCATTGACACAGAAGTCTGAATTGGCAGGGTTTTTTTTTTTTCTTTCTTTAAGAACTTAAAAGATGTCACTCACTTTTCTTCTAACTTACATATCAAGCTTCTGACAGGAAGTAGACACTTTCACTTTTGTTCCTCCATATGTAATGTGTTTTCTCCCCTTTCATTAAGATTTTCTTTTTGGCTGGGTTTCAAGTTTGAATATATGTGTATATGTATATGATTGTGTCAATTCTTGTTTGTGGTTGTGGTTCTTGGCTTCTCTTGAATTTGTGATTCAATATCTTTATTTTACAAAGAAAACTTCCTAAATTTTTATTTCCTCAGTATTTCTTCTCCTCCTTCCTTTTGCTCATGCTTCTTGGGTTATAATTACATGTTAGACCAGTCAGTGGTAATGTTTCAAAAACAAAAGATGAGGGTGAATAGCACATTTGTTCCTACATGGGCACAGCTCTTCTGGGAAGTCAGTGACAGGATCACATCAGTCTAGCCAGAAATTTAGTTGAGTATGGATTTCCCTCTCTTCTCCCTGAGCTACATCCCAAGCTATTTTTATTATTCATTTTTATTTTGAGACAGGGTCTTGCTAAAGAGCTATGTTGCCCAGGCAGGACTCGAACTTGCCATCCTCCTGACTCAGTCTCTCAGGTGCTGGGATTAAAGGCATGTGCCACCATGGCTAGCTGAGTGCAGGGGAATTTGTTTCAAAGCCTACTTTGTGTTTTACACCTGTGTCAAAGACTGTTTTACAGGTGCCCTGAGTGTCAGGTGGAAGGTAGAGCTGCTAGACAGTATTTGCGATTCACCCCCAACTTTCTGCCTTTGCTTTGTACCTTGGCCACAGGCGGAGCCTCTCCTAGGCTTGTGCCTTCCTTCAGCGACACGCAGGAGAGCACACTGTTTGCTAGTGGGGTAGAGAGGGGCCACGTTATCCTGGTTGTGCCTCAATCTTAGCTTAGTCCTGTGTGCCTGACCTCGGCATGTGGTTTCTCAGTAACTCCTTTCCCTCCTGCCAGGGTACTCACCCTTCATGTGATGTAAAGGTCCGCCAGAGTGTAGAGTCTTTTCTACCTTCTCGTAGAGGCAGGAGACCTCTAAGACTGTCAGTATAGGCCAAGAGTAAACGAGTTTTCTTCCCATGTCTTTTCTGCTGTGCTCACGTCCTACCCTCAGTTTTCTTCAGAGCACTCAGTGGACATTGAAAAAAGAGCCCGCGTGGGTGCATCACACTCACCCTGTGTCTGAGGGTCCTCCTGTGAGTATTTCACTGGCTGAAACTCAACCTTTAACAACTAGGTAGAATTTTAGCTAATTTTGTCATACATCTTAGGTGGTGGCACTTTCTTCCTACCAGTCCCTCCTCCAGGTGAGATTGTCTTCTGTGTCCCATCTCTCCTTAGGGGGTGGGAGGCGAACCATCTGTCTTTCTTGAATTTGAGGCAACTTGATCAATCTGAGATCTCACTTCTGTCAGATCCAAAAAAGATTGGTATTTTATTTCATGTCATTTTTCTCCTTGCTGATGAAGAAACAATGCTCATTGTGGCTACGTGCTATGCAGAATCCTCCTCCTCCTTTTCCTCCTCCTCTTTCTCCTCCTCCTCCTTCCCCTCTTCCTCTTCTTCTTGTTATTATTATATACAATTATAAGTTTTAGAGGTTGCGTGTTTATATTTGTCCCCCAGTCAATGTGTACTAATGCCCAAAACAATGCTGAGGATGGGGTTTTAGAGCAATAGTTAAATCAAAAGGATGAAGTTCTCAGATAGGATTAGTGACTTTATGAAAAGATTCTCTCTCTCTCTCTCTCTCTCTCTCTCTCTCTCTCCCTCTCTCTCTCTCTCTCTCTCTCTCTCTCTCTCTCTCTCTCTCTCTGTCTGTCTCCACCTCCTTCCACCCCCTCCTCCTGTACCTCCTGCTGTCTTTTCTGTGTGGATGCACAAACTGTGATACTTATACACCATGGAATACTATGTGTGACGATACAGTAAGATACGGAACTCTCTACAGGGTAGGACTTCAGCCCTCACCAGACACAGAATCTTCCTGCATGTTGATCATAAACTTGCTGCTCTAGATAAGTAAGAAATAAATGTCTTCTTTAAACAACCCAGTCTATAGTATTTATTTTAGCAACCCTAAGTAAGGCAATAGTTACGCATATTTTTACAGAATCAAATATCTTAAAAACTCAGCTTTTGAAGTTCCATCTCTTACATGCAGGTTAGAGGCAAGGCTGGCAGAGATTCTCCTGCTGCCTTTGCGCTGTCCTTAGATGATCAGGCGGGGCAATGGGTGAGTGCTGGCCAGTTTCCCTAGTTTTCCTCAAAACCCTCCAGAATCCCAATTATGCTCCTTTTTTCCCTTGATCAATGATTTGAAACATTCTGGAGTCCTTTACTCTATAAGAGATCATGACACAATTTCCTGAGAAAGCAAATTCTCAGCAGATAAAAATTACAGTGCAGGTTACTGAAATTCAAGGCTTAAACTGTAAGTGAGGAACAACATCATCAGGTAAAACAAGCCACCCCATTCAGAGTCCGAGGAGCACTGACCACACTTA
Source organism: Ctenodactylus gundi (assembly GCA_004027205.1). NCBI lineage: Eukaryota > Metazoa > Chordata > Mammalia > Rodentia > Ctenodactylidae > Ctenodactylus > Ctenodactylus gundi. The sequence goes on from PVKB01002528.1 coordinate 118,662, forward strand.
TACTGCCTTCCCACAACCATAAGCACCCTCAGCTTCAGACACCCCCTGATAATACAATGGATAGCAAGGAAACAGAACAGCAAGGGTCTGTCACTTGCCAATTACATGTGTGGTCTCACTACTGACACCATAAAGCAGGATGGTCACAGAGGAGCTGGGCTGGTTTTTTTATGACATAAAATGGGAACAATTAATTTGAAATGTGTTCCCCTTTGACTTACCAAGCTGCTGAAGCCTCGTGGGAATTTTAAAAACACACTCCTGATAGAAGCTGGTTCATCAGCATGCGGTTGCTACAGTTACGGAACCGCTGTAACAGCAAGCCGAATGGCGATGCCTTGACATTCTCTCATTTAGAGAGACCCGAGGAAGATTATTTTAAGTGCCTAGTCACCTTTAAATCTATAAATGTTTCAAGGGGAGGTAAATCATTGAAATGGTCTGAAATATTCTTGAATCTCACTCCAATGCAAACAATATCTTACACAAATTAGGACAAATTATTCTCTCCCATATGAGTAGTTTTAATTGAAAGTTCTTGTGAAAAATTATATACAATTACAGTGGATACTTTTCTTTTCGAGACATTTCTGATTTAAAACCATGATGTTTATCATTTTTCCCAAGGAATTGATTAATATGCCTCATCTTCATGAAATAATAGAAATCCTATCAGTTTTTCTCAAAAAAGAAATATTGCCTTATATTTTTATGAACTTTTAATTAACAGCTAAAATAAATGCCACTTGAAAAAAACTTGATTCAAGTGGAGGAGCTCTGTTTGGCCTTGGAATTTTATAATTTCTTTCTGTTTTTTTTAATTAGTTCCCACCTTTTGGCACATTCTCAAATTAGTACTCTTGTCTAGCCAAACTTCTCGGGCTTCAAAATGAGCATCTGACAAATAAGATGGATTTGGAATGACATGAACACTTTCCAAATTGGAATGAATCAAGATGCTTCTTTCTAGATTTCCATTTCTCCTCAACCAGATCAGAGGCTGTGAGAAATTAAGCAAAGGAATATTTTCACCATCCAGGCTTATATTTGGAAAGGGACTTACTACTACAGAAAATCACTGCCAAAGGGAGAAAGAATACCAGATAAAGGGAGGATATATATATATATATATATATATATATATATATATATATATATATATAAAAGCTCTAGACAACTACATAAGACAATAAGATACCATCTCTAATTCTTTCAGTGATGTAGTTCTGAAACAACTTTAATCAGTAGATACAAATAACACATTTTTACTATTAAGCAGAATGAGGCAATGATATGTTTCCCAACAGTCAAGAATTTCCACTCTAGTTAAAGATTAAACCATGAAAAATTCAAAAGCATAGTATATAGTTATATATTTTGTAGCAAATCTTTATACTATTTTTTTAAGAAAAGGACATGTTCAAGTACTGAAAATAATGTAAGAAGCCTTTACTTGGGAAGTTGAACTAAAAATGTTTCTTAAAAAATATTTGTCCATTCACTAATCCACTATTTATGTACCCAGAACTATCTACAGCTACACAATTACTGTATTGCTTTATGAGGATATAAAATTGAGTTATACCTTGATCTGATGATGCGTGTTTCATTTTGGGAAGATTAAACATACAAATAGGTGATATTAACACACTATTGTGGCCCTAATAGAAATAGAGAATAACCACTAAAATACAGAGGCTAGGAAAACCACGTCAGACTCAGATAATGCCTTACCTAAATTTTTAAAGGTGGAGAATTATTTTCCAGATGTATGCATTGGAGGAAGGAGCTTTATTAAGCCAAAGGTATGGAATTATTAGTGAGTAAGTCCAGGTCTTATGGAGAAGATGATGAGGCAGAGTTTTATATGAAGGCAACAAGATTAAATCCTAGAGTGAGAAATGAGCATGATGTTTCTGGAGTAAACCAGCCTCATCAACTCGAATGTACTGATTGGAGAAAGAGCTGGGAAGAGGCACTCGGCGTGTTGTAACTATGAGAGGGTCACTTCAGAGGGTTAGATTGTGTCATGGGGGCCTGACACAGTACTCCGCCAAGGCAAACCTAGAATCGAATAGTAATCATGAGGATGGAAACAAAGGGATCACTTTTGAAAAAAAACACTAAAAGGATCTGTTGACTGGCTACCCATGAAAAAAGAAAAAAAAATCCTTACAAGTTGACATAAAAGTTGGAAAGTAAACATTTGAGAGAATGTTCTTTGCTATGGCCAGAGATATTGGGAGGGAGCTCTGACTGCAACAGAAGGCCAACGTATCCCACCAACAAATAAACAAAACAAAATAATAATGATAACAAACAGTTAAGAGTCAGGCAAGGACAGAACATTAGTATGGAATTGAGCAGACAAGTGAAAATGTTAAACTGAATCCGAGGCAATAAATAGATTTGAATGGCATGCATTAGAATACAGTGTCTATGATGAGATTTGGGGCCATAAAAGGTACACATAGGAAAGGATTTTTCTGGAGGAGAATGTACAGTAAGTAGGTAAGATTTAAGAGCCAAGAACTTAGACATTGGGAATAACAACACAGGACGATGGGGAGCCCGGGAGGAATGCCCCACCAAGAAATTTAAAAATGAGTGGGCAGAGAAGCTGAAGAAAAACACAATTGTGTTGAAAAGAGAAAGGAATGTTGACTTCTCTCTAGTACTTATTTTCATTGTCCTAATTAAAACCCAGAGAAAGAACACACAATCATTTAAGATTTTTCCATTTCTGCTTTTTCAATTTTTCCAAAAATAAGGATTTCTTAAAAATTTAAATATCAGTTCCCTTTAAACTCACTATTTCCTAAAAGATCAGCAGCTTTTTTTTTTCTAAGCAGGAAATTAGGTACCTCTACATACATAGCTAGAAAAACATGTTTTTTATTTAAACTACTTTTTCTTTCAATAATCCTCTTACCTGATGGAAGACTAAACTTGGGAACTTTAAGTACAAACAGACCCATCGTAATACAGTGGGAGCCAATGAAAAGAGTCATGAACAATGAGAGTCTATTTTCGATGGCAAATGTTCTTATGAGAAATTGGCTGCAGCTTCCTCCAGGCTAGAAAAAGAAAGGAAATCTAAATTTGAAGTTTGCTGCTCTTAAATTAAAAAGAAAAGAAAGTGAAATCTTTCTGAAGTAAAATTAAAATAAGGCCAGATGAGAGACTAGGTACTTTACAGATAATCTGGCTTCTGTAAAATAATATGGAAGCATTGGAAGCGTGAGCCCAGCTTCTCACCAGGCCCATTTCTTTCAAATATTGCTACTGCCTTGAAAATGAGAAGCAGCAGATACAGTGATGGTATTGAATCCAAGCAGCCTACCTCTGTGTATAAGCCTCCTGGCTGCATTAATCATTCTATCAACTACTCTGTACTGATTCATATTCAACTAAAGCCCGTAAGAATTTTCCACATCAATTTTAAGAAAGACTATTTATCGATGGTCTGTATTTCGTAAAATAGCTTTTTAATCTGAATTTGAAAGTTTGCATTCTCTTTATGATGATTTTTTTCTCTTTCATTTCAGCCTACACCTTTCAAATCTTTTTGAAATTTTTATGTTGTCAAAGACATACTATTTTCCTTGTTTTCTGGTATCTAACAGTGTAATTACCAGGCCGCACTTATTCTCTCATTCATTCTAAAATTGATACTGAACATCTGACATTTTGCTAGCTGTTAAGAGCACAGAGAAATATCAAATAGCCTCTGCCTGCAAGAGACAAACAATCGTGGAGTGTGGAAGAAAACATTTTTAAACAATGATTTTAATAAATTCAATAACAGAGATAGGCTCAGTGGGTAATGGAATTTAAAGGGTGGTGCCTTGAAAAGTGCCCGAAGAGTAATTTGAAGGGAGGTACAAGAGTTAGAAGGGGCATTATTACATCGGGTAGGCTACCTGATGAGGACATTTTCTGTCCCTGCTAGTCACCAGAGTACTGCTGTGATGATACTACAGAATCCAAGACATGCACTGAACAACTCTCCACACCAGTATTACTCAAAATGTAACTCTCACACTATCAGCACCAGAATCACCAGAGACTTAAAACTGCACATTCTTGGGCCTCACCCCAAACATACAAACTCTGAAACTCTCCAGTATGACTCAGAAATGTACATTTTGGCATGCCCTCCAGGTGATTATCATTACTCCTCAAGGAGGAACATCACTGCTTTTACTAATGGCAATCCTTAAATCCATGTTTTACAGATGATCTTTCACTCTTATAGTTAGTAGAAAAAAGTGGAGAAATCTGTAGTTTCAAAAGGCTTTATTTGGGAACATAGCTCAACTACTCAACATCACAATTTTGCTTAACCTTGATATTCAAATTCATGATTGACTTTATCTAATTTGGATTACTGAAAAAAAGAGAATAAATGTTTGTAAGTACATAAGGGGCTAGCAGAGTACCTAGCACGGGCACTTTTTTCTTTGTAGTTTTTTGACAAAGTGGTGAGTCTATCTATCTATACCAAGTATAAAGAAGCAATAGAATGTTCTAAGAATATAAAGAAAGTGGTTAAAGAATATGGAAATATCTAAATGTCTCTCTCAGTGTTACTAGACAAGAGATGTTTTCAAGCATTTGAAAAGGCTCTAAGCTTGACCATCTTAAAATAAATTTTTACTTAACAATTTGAACAGAAATAATTGGAAATAAGACTTGGACCCAAGACAGTGAGAATAATTCTAACAATGGAAAAGAGCAGGGCAAAAAAAACCATGGGAGTCTTTGCAATGTTCCAAGAGGAAGACAATTTTACTTCAGAGGAATTAGGGAATATATACCTTTCCAGCTAAGCATCAATATCTAATTTCATGTGATTATTGCCTTTATCAGGTTATTCTGCATGGTTGCTGAAGATTCACAAACATTCTACAGAAGGATCAAGTGGCTTCCAGGTAAAGATGCGCCTGCATTCTGAAAAGAAGGAATATTTTTACAAATAAGTAGTATATCTATACTGCCCATATGCCATGAATGTAAACACATAAGTGGAATTCAAATTCAGTTCCCTTTAAACTCCCTATTTCCCAGAATATTAGCAGCTCTTTTTTTCCAGCAGGAAATCAGTTACCTCTACATACATAGCTAGAAAAACATAGTTTTTATTTAAACTATTACCCATATAGAATCTGAAAACTTTCACCACCTACTTTATTTGTGGCATCCTACCAGGATATAGCTCCAAGTTGACACTGTCCTCATCTTTACTTGGTTTTATGAGGAGGAAGTAAGTGCAAAAATACTAACCTAGTCTCAATCTACTTGTTTTCCTGTTTCGTGTTTTAGATATTGTAGAAACTTTATCATTTTAAAATAATTCAATTCTTGTCATGATTTTTTTGCATAACAGAATATTTGTTCTTTGTAAAAATGAGGTAAACGCATTTTTTTAAACTCTGAGAAAGGTCTGAGATCTATAAAAAGGAAAAGTTTCCAATGAGATGAAATTTCAATGCTCACAGAACTACATCAAAGCAATTAAGAAAGAGTGAGTTAAATATAGCTTTCCCCTGACAGGGAAGTTGCCCTTAGTAGGACACATTGCTACGCGCTGTAACCAAATACACTGCCCCACTTTAATTTCAGCTAAGTCTACACACCTTTGAAAGTGGTATCATGAGAGGCCAAGTGCCATGGTGACTTAAGTCAACAGCTCAAATGGCAATAATGGGGCTTGCCAGGTGCCAGTTTGGAGGCAGATTTGCAAATCAGATTCAAATAAGGAACACACACTGACTATACATTATGCACAAAGAAATAGAAATGTGTAGATAGTGATTTTGTAGGAAATATTGTAGGACAGATGTGTTTTATCTGAGATCAAGTCTTCTAAGATTACCTACTAAGCCAGCACTCTGCAGACTTCTAAAGTTAATCAGTAGCATTAACCTTCTGGTGAAGCTATCTGCAGTGTCGGGTGAGCTCCTGAGGACAGGAATCCAATCCTCCCTATTTGCATATCCCCCCAAAACCTGGCAAACGTTGAGTGCTCCATAGGTTTTTAACAAACAGATGCATTAGTGACTTTGTGAGAGCTGACAACTCCCAGTTTCCTTCTCCTTTTGAGGCATTGCTACTCACACGGACTCACTGTACTTGAGGTTGACCACCAGGGGTTGCTATTATATATATATATATATATATATATATATATATATATATATATATATATATATATATACACACACATATATATATATATATATATATATATATATATGTATATATATATATACATATATATATATATATATATATATATATTTAACTTGCAATGTCATTTACATGACTAAAAAATCCGTAACACAATGTTGTAAATTGAATTTTTCAAAGACAGCGATAATAATATATGGTAACTCATATGGACTTTTTTCAAGTGACACTAACATCCATTGCTCTAAGGCCTGTGCCTCTTTTCTTGAACCTGGTTGGATTTTTATATTTGCCTTTACCATTGGATATGGTGGAAATGACATTAAGTCATGCCGATGCCATATATAATCATCTGGTTCTTTAGGTAGCCTCACTCCTGCAGCCCCACCACCTTCCTCTGAGGAAGTTAAACAGCAAAACAGAGAGAGCTCTTGTAGATGTTCTGCCCCAAGCCCCAGGGGAGGCCCCACCCAGCAGCAAGCTTTAACTGCAGGGTCTAGGTGCAGAGTCCTCAGGTGATTCCAGCCTTCAAGTCACCCTCACCTTTACCCCATCTGACAAAGCAAGGATCAGAGACAAACGGTCTCTGATCCATCCAGCTCAAGTTGCAGATTCATGAAAAGCAAAACATAAACAAACAAACAAACAAAATCCACCATTCTTGTCTTGAGCTACAAAGCTTGGGATATTTTGTTAGGAAGCAATAAATAGCTGCAATACATACACATAGAAAAGTGCATGAAAAGTGTACAGCTCAGTTATTATTAAAATGAGACCACCTGTGCAATCATCACCTAGTTCAAAAACTAGAACATAACTCATGTCCTAGAAGCTCATCCAGCCCTGTCCCAGTTGTAACCCTGCGCAGGTAATGATTATCCTGATTTCTAACATCAGAGAAGAGTTTGGATTGCTTTTGAAATCTATACTAAAGAAATTGCACGAAAGTATTCTTCTGTGACTAATTTCTTTCTCTTGATACTATATTTTAGGTCATTAATTCATATTGTTGCACGTAGCTGTGGCTCATCTGATTTCATTGCTTTGTGTTCCTCTGTGGGTATGAGCGCACAGTGCTTTCTCTGGTCTACTGTTGATGATTTTTTTAACGCTGTAACAAAACTGCTCTTCATGCTGTTTCTCTTGCCTTTGGTATACATACTTACCACATATTTGGGATGTTTAACCTTTGAGGGGAAATTACGAGCCATAAGATGTAAAATGTTTCTCTTTTATTTACTTATAAGCTGTTTTCCAAAGTGCTTATGCCAATTTCCCCTCCCATCTAAAGCGTTAAATGTTCCTCCCCAGCCCTCTAATTTGAGACATTCTGATGGATGATCTTAATGTTCGTGTTCCTGAGAGATAATAAAATCAAGCCCTTTCCATGTGTGCTAGCTGTTCACTTATTTTCCTGTACGTGGCTTGTTAAATTCATCATTTTGCCATTTTGGGGGGATGTCTTGGCTTTTTCTAATATTTGCAATAGCTTACAATATACTAATATCGGAGAATTTTTGACTGTTAACTTCCCTTCAAGATTACTGGAATAATCTGATGAATAAGGAAGCCAAGGTTATTATACTGCAGTAATAGAATATAGGTACTGCCTTCACAGTCTTTAATCTCAAAAAGGTCAAAGCAGCAGTGAGCGGGGTTTGAATCTAGAATCAGGTGCTTTAAGGAGACACTGTGAATTCATATATCTGATTGGGACCAGAAAAAATTGTATGATAAAATACTGAAAGATGGGGCTGGAGGAATGGCTGAGCGGTTAAAGCACTAGAGAAAGCACTAAACCAAGCGCTAAGTACCCGAGTTTGATCCCCCAGCACCACATAAGCCGGGCATAGTGGCACATGCCTGTAATCCTAGCACTCCGGAGGCTGAGACAGGTGGATTGACATGAGTCCAAGGCCATCCTGGGCTCTGAAGTGAACTCAGGACCAGCCTGGACCACAGAGTGAGACCCTGTCTCAAAAAAAAAAAAAAAATACTGTAAGATGGATGTGCACAATAATACGTGTGCTTCCTAGATGCAGAATTTCTTTCTGTGAGCTTCTGGACAAGAACAGACTACTGTCCTCAAACAGGCTTTCTGGAGGCGTGCCCACGCTTTTGAGCAGTTTGCATGAATTCTGAAGCTAATGGTGAAATTATTCATTGGTTTGCAGACTCACCTTCCTCCTTTGGCAAAAGTTCAAAACACATATTTTGGGTGATGATAATTAAAGTACGTGGATGCAGATTATCTTGGGTGTGACGTCCTTTGTTAGACATTTTGCACATATTGTCACTCTTTTGCTGTTTTCTTTTAGAGTGACGGTACTAATTTAGCTGGAACTGTCTCCGTGCTGGCACTGACAGTCTTAACATTCCAGAAACTTCCTCAGTCCATACTGAGAGGGCTGGTGACCCAGTATCTTTTACTTCCCTTTAAAATGACTCTAGTGACAAGTTCTTTAATGTAGCTCAGTTTGTTAGGGCTGGTCTGTTTTTGTTTGTTTGTTTTGTTATGTTATGTTTTTTTGGTTTTTGTCTTGATAGGAAATCTTTTCCTGGGAGGGAAAAGAAAAAATAAATCTTCCCCTGGAGAAGTGTTTACATATAGCCTAGATCTTTCCATCAGAACTTGATGTTTCAAATAGATTTTCTGTTTTTAAAAATCCTCGTATATATTAACTTAAAAGACATTTCTTCAGAACCCAAACCTGAAAGAATTCACTAGGTTGCTTTTATATTATTGTTTGACACAAGGAAACAATGAGAAAAATTTGATAAATGAAACTGGTAACTTGTGGAAAAGTATTCTATCAATGTCTAAGCTTTATGATTCACAGCAGATGTGTCTATATATGTATATATATGCATACATATAATCAAGGTTTTTTAAAATAAATTTTCAAAATACTACTGGTACTGGTGCCAAAGCTTACAAATACCACTGTACTTGTAGTTATCACTGTCTTTGACAGAATACCTTTTTAATTCTGTCACTGTTTCTCGTTAGTCTCCTTCATTTTCTCTCTTCTTTTTTCAAGGTTAATGTTCTGAGAAAGATGTTGATTTTGTCTCCATCTGATTCAGTCTAGATTTCCCACAAAATGCTCATCCACTGATTACGATGGCTGTGACAGGAGTCACTCCTGATCTTTTTCGTACCAGTTTAATCACTACATTCCAATCATCATCAGCTGAGCCTTTCTTTGGGCATCTATGCCATTTATGTGACTTTGGAGGCTGCAGTCAACTTCATAGAGAGACAGGGTCACATGAGTAGCAATCTTTACCTGACAGCTCTTCACCTAGCATATAGTAGTGGAAGATTCCAACATCCACACATTTTACGTGTCTTCTTGAGTCCTTTGTTACCTTTACCCTCTCATGAAGGACTATGCCTCCTTATTACTGTTCTTTTCTTGGGGTTGATATTCCCAAAAGTTAAGTGTCTTAACCTATATACTAGGTGAAACCTAAATCACTATCAACTTGGTAGTTAATTAATATTTCTACATGAAGCTATCCTCTTTCTTCTTGTCTCAAATTTCCAGTAAACAGTTGGATGTTGGATTTATTTGCACATTTAAACCTGGGTTAGCTTTCCAGAGTGGCCAAGACCACGTAAATCTACCACAGCTACCTCTCCCACTGGACAAAATAAAACGTCCGACTGAAATAAGAAAGGCAAGATTTGAGAATCCTGAGAGGAGTAAACTGGAGAGGAATGTTGAAGCAACCAGAAGAAAACGTCAGCCATAAACAGACACTGTGCTCCTATTTTAGTTTGTTCTGTCTTATCTCACAACACGAAAGCAATGGAGCCTGTGTCCCTGAGGTGCCCTATGCCACGGAGACAGCACTACACATCACCAAAACTGCTGACTACAGAAGTAAGCCTCATGGCCCAAGGAGATTAGAGGATCTGCCTGATTTTCTTCAATTTTCTCACAGTGTTGCCCCAAAGGCAGCTCCAGTCAAGCAGAATCATGTAGCAGGAGAGGATTTTGAATATGACAGACATAAAGAAATAAAATTTTAAGGTAATAGACAAATCGTTGATTGTTTGCCATAAAGCATGGGAGTAGGGAATCTGTACCCATATAGGGTATTCCTTTCGGGGAGATTAATGGTAATGTGTCTTTTACTGTGATACCTCTTAAATTTAAAGTGTATTTTGATCATACTTCGTATTTTTCTCACTATGTGCTAAAACTGCACTACTCTCAAGTACCCAGGGTGCCCACTTACCTCACAGCCTCAAATCTTTTCTCATCTCTTGTTATCCAGTCTCTATTCTTTGGTTTTGTTAATATTTGGAAGAAACATTTCTTTTGCTTCCAAAGCTAAATTCCAGAAGTACTGAGGACTGTTTATCGCCTCTTGTAAGAATCTGTCTATTGACCTCTTCCATTGTATGTACCAACATATCCAACATGACCTTTCATAGACTCTTGGCTTCGCCACTTCTCTGAGAGCCTTTCTGCTGAATTTTTATCACAATATATTAAAATTCATCCTTCCCTATGTGTTCTCAGTGTCATGTTAGTAAGTCAAATTTCGCTAGCTTGCAACCCAGCTGTTGTTTCATTGTTCCCAGTATTCTCTGTATTTACTTAGGATCTAGAAACTGACTGTAATTTTACATTCCCCAGTGGACACTTTTAATTCTATTTATGTACGTTTATACCTTTGTCTATTCTTTAGACCTTTGTCTATTCTTTAGTGTTTTTTAATAGGATCTGAAAAAATCTGAGCTAACTGCTTGTGGTTAAGTCTGACATTTTGGGCTGAAATTTATAGTCCACTTTTAATCATACACCAATCTGATCTTACACAGGCAGTATTTTCATAGATATCTCTCAGGCTGCTAATTTAATATATTAACCTTTTCTTCATTCCTAGAATTTTCCCTATTTTTTCTGATGCTTTTTTCTCTTGATCTCTCTTATGTTGCAGGCTTCCCTCAAATTATCTGTAATTCTCTGTCACTTGTTCACAAATAAGAGTCATGAACTAGAAAAACTGATGAGAACCCTTCCCTGAGTTACTGCGCTGTTACCTGGCAGCTTTTTAAACTGAGGGAGAATAAATCTAGCTATGGTGCTGGGAGATGCAGTCTTTAAGCTTACAATCTTACAAGTAATAGTGACTGCAGTGCCCGCAAAATATTCACCACTGCTAATTCTTTTACTCAAATTCATCATCACCACAGTCACTTCCCCTTCCTCAGATTCATGATTTCCATGGTTTTTTTTAAATGCTGTGTCCAGTTATGACCTCTTCTCCAGGTCATTATTTTTGAATAGTACTTCGTTAAGGTCATTGCTATTTCTGTAACTAGATCATGGGCATTAGAGTTGATAAACGTATCTTGAGTCTGATATTTGAAATTGAATTTAATTTTTCATTTTGATGATTGATTTTTTAATATGTGTATCTCACAGGACCTCTGCTTTTCCCGCAGCTGCCAATTATTAGTCATAGAAGTTCACTGAATTCTGATCATTAACATATTAAAAAGCAATCGCATCACTGATCTTCATATAAAGAGATCCATCTAGTTCAGTCATATTTTCCTGTGAGCAATAACTTAATCCTGGAGTGCTGAGAATATAGGAAGATTTCTTGTTCATGAATATCTTTATCCACACCAGGTCTGGGACATCGAATCCAGCAAAGCAGTCCTAGACCACATTACTCACCCCGGCTGGTTATTTATTTCTTCTTCCTCTGAAGCACCACCTTAGCCACTTGTTCTCATCAGACCTTTGAAACTTCAATGTCTTGAGCAGTAGTCCTGCCCTTCTACCCTTACTCTATAAATAAGCTTAACTTATTGTTCTACTGTAATATCTTTTTGTATATCGTGATAGAAAAAGAGGAGGTAAAATCTTGTTAATTTTCTAATATGACAATGCTAGTGAAGGGGTAAGCAACTGTGCCTCTTCTTCCTCCTCCTTCCCAGGGCTCTTATTGAAAGACAAGAAAATAGCACAGAAAAGAAACCCAATTGAAAATAGAAATCACTTAGCTTTTTTAAATTAATACATGTGATAATTACGGTCTTCTAAGAGTAGATCTCATTCAACCCCCATAAATTTGTGATGAAGTTCAATGCTTGCTTATACATAATTGAAACATTTTAACAATATCGTGCTAGGTTAGGGCTGAGAACATAGTTCAGTGATTAAAGGGCTTGCCTAACAAGTGTAAGGCTCTGGATTTGGTTCCCCGGAACCAGAAAGCTGGAAATGGTGGCACATTCCTGCAATCCTAGCACTCAGGAGGCTGAGGTAGGAGGACTAGGCTAGACTGGGCTACATAGTGAGTTCAGGATCATCCTGGACTACAGAGAAATAACCTGTCTCAGAAAAAGTCTACTAGGTTGACATATGACATGATGTGACTCTTTATGTGTATCAATGAAGATACAAATTACTCTGATAAGAGGCTAGTGGAGCAGAGAGGTTTTCTAGGATTTTGTACATTTAAGTTGTAATATATTCATAACAAAAAATCTGTCCAATATATTGCTGTCACATAATTTTTACACAACCTTATTAGGATTTGTGTCAGCCATTCATCATGAAGGCTTTTATAAAAGCCTCAGAGTATGCAAAGGACCTTCTATGCAACATTTGTTTCAAATTTGTTATAGGAAATAACATTCATTTTTTTCTTGATTTTTCTCTCATCAACATTGAGACACTAGAGTCCTTAGAAATTGAAGAAGCACATTTTAATGTAAAGGCGAGTATTTGGGGGTGTATTATAGTCAAAATATAAAATAAGAACAAACTACTGATAAAGAGAACATTCATTTTTAGATGGCTCATATCCAGGTCAAGAACTCTCACCAAAGTCATAAACCAGTAATATTTATAACTGAACTTTTAACATACACTGTCTCTATCATTAGCCCTTCATGATATGGTAATGTGCAATAATTTTATAGATACAATGCAAAAAGCAAAAATATTTTTAAAAACAGGTTAGATTTCACCAAATTTGAACACACTCATGCTTCAAGGACACCAAGTGAATGAACAGTTAGGAAGAAAATATGAGAATTACCTATTTGATAAGGGTATTGATCCCAGAATGTGTAATATTTGCTTAAAATAAAAACCAAATTAACAAACAAGATCAGAACATAATATACATTTCTCCAAAGAACATAAATTAATGATGTGGACCATACATTTTAATGTTAATGGAGAATAGTTATAATATTAAACTGGCTATTATCTTCTGCCAATAATTTGTTAGACTTACATTGCAATATTATTGTAGATCTTCATTCTTGTTGTGAATGGAGGCATAAACATCGATTTTGAATTCCAATATATATGAATAATTAGCTTATCCTTAGACTACATACAATACTGTAATCTCTCTCCATCACTGAAAAATGAAAGAAATCAAATAAGCAGTAGAAGGTTGGTCATTAAAAAGATGCCCCAAACTGATAACTAAGTAAGTAAAAATGGGTACAAATATTAAAATCTAAACAAACACAAGGAAATTCCAGTAAAAAAATCTAATGAAAGAAATTTCCATAGGAAAGACGGAATTCATGAACACTACTTTATAACACACACATGCACAGCAATAGGACTATGGGAAAATGAGACGACAATCACCTGGGAAAATCCCTGACTCCCCAGAAGCTGATATCATGGGCCTGAAGATATGGCACCTATAGGAAAAGAAGTCAAAACACAATTGAACCTAGTAGCCAATCACCTCAAACAAGATAAAACAACACACAACAGAGATATATGTATACCCATGTTCACAGCAGCACAACTAACAATAGCTAAAATATGGAGGTCACCAAAATACCCATCAACAGACCAATGGATACACAAACTGTGGTATTTATACACAATGGAATACTACGCATCTATAAAGTCCAACAGCATGGAGGCTTTTGCGGGCAAGTGAAAGAAACTTGAGAACATCATGCATAGTGAAGTGAGTCAGAAGCAGAAAGTGAAACATCAAATGGTCTCTTTGATATGAGAAACCAGATCACAATTATCTCATGGAACTTAAAAGGAGAAGCAAAGTGAACCAGAGGGGTAGAGTGAGGAGGGAAGACGAGGTGGGTAGGGGAAAGGACAAAAGGAAAGTAGGAAAATCCTTGTCACCTTGACAGGATACGTATGTGCACAAAATGCTCAACTTCATTGTAAACCTTAAATGTTGTGCTTATACATATCAATAAAATGGGAGGAAAAGATATGCTTAAACAATTGCAAGAAATGCTCAGTGATTTCAAGGAATATTTTAAAAAAATAAACAACATATTTAATAGATAAAACTTAATCATTATATAGAAAACACAAAAAGTAAAGAAGGCAATGCAGGAAATGAAGGAAAATTTTAGTAGAGAAATAGATTGAAAGGATTTCAAGTGGAATTCCAGGATAAAAAAACTCACATGAAGACATAGGAAATTTGTTCAAGTACTGTGAAGGCAGATTTTGAAGAACAGAATTTGAGGATCAGTTTGGCAAATTGGGCAATACCTTCCGTGTTTACTGAACGACAAAAAAAGATCAGGAAGACATTGGAGGAAACAGCTGATGGATGACTCAACAAGAAAGAACCTCAGAATTATGATAGTACAAGAAAAAATAATAGATACAGTACAAAAAGTACAAGAAATATGTTCAATGAAAGTGTAGCAGAATTTGTGAAATCTAGGGAATGAATTTAACATTGAGCTACTACAGCCTTGATCAGAAAAGAACCTTTCCATAACACATCATAATCAAAATGACACTCAACACAAAGAAGAAAAACAGAAAGCAACCTACAATAACAAATCATTCAGAATAACAGCAGATTTCTCAACACAAACCTTAAAGGCTACAAGGTCATAAAGTGAAATCACTCAGGTGCTACCAGAAAGTGTCTACCCAGACTGCTATAACCAGGAAAATTATCCTTCAAAAGATAGAGGGAGAAGTTAAAAGCTTTCATGATAAAGAACACATAAAGAAGTTTATGATCATTAGGCCAGCACTACAGAAATGGGGAAATATGAGCACAAACTATTCCTACAGAAAAGGAAACAACTAAAAGACAATAGCTAGTCAAAAAATTAACAAAGGAGCATTAGAGTAAAACCAAACGATGGACAAATTGAATTTAATGGATACTGACAGAATAGCCTGTCCAACATCAACAGAATACACTTTTTCTCAGCAGTACATGTGACTCTCCAAAAAAGACCATGTCACAGGCCATAAGGCATATTTAAATAAATTCAAGAGAATTGAAACAATTCCTTGCCTATTTTGAGGTTATAGTGGTTAAAACTAGAAATCAATAGCAAAGGAAACTGCAGAAAATATACAAGTGCTTAGGTACTAAATAATATATTATTGAACAAATAATTGGTCACAAAAGAAACTATGGAAGAAATTAAAAACTTTCTAGAGTCAAACAACAATGGAAGCACATCACACCAGAACCTGTGGGACAGAATGAAAGCAATACTAAGTGGGAAACTTATAGTTATGAGTGTAGCACATAAAAAAACAGAATTCCAAATAAATACATGAATGATGCACCTCAAGGTCCTAGAGAAACAAGAAAAATCGAATCCAAAAGAAGAAAAGAAATTATAAGGGTCAGAGCAGAAATTAATGAAATTTAAAATAAAAAATACAAAAATAATCAAAAAGTTGGTTAAATGAAAGAATAAATAAGACTGACAAACTTCCAGTCAAACCTCTGGCCAAAGTAACCAAAAGAAGGAAAGAAAACAGCCTTATCAATCAGAAGAGCTCATCTCTTATTTTGCTGAATGTAATTACTGTAGATTGTTTGATATTTTATTTATTAATTTTTGGGACAAGGTCTTGCTCTGTAGTCCAGGCTGCTCCTGAACTCAAGATGCAGCTTAGACTGACCTTGAACTAATAGTAATCCTCCTTCCTCAGCTTCCCAAATTTTGGGCTTAAAGATGTGTGCTTTTTTTTTTTTAAGTACTTCCAATGGAACACTGCTCATCTATAAAGACAAGTTTGAGACTTTTATTGGTAAATGAATGCAACTTGAAACCATCATGTTCAGTGAAGTAAGTCAGAATAAGAAGGTTAAAAAAATCAAATGGTTTCTCTAATATGAAATAATCCATATCAAAATCACTTCATAGAACTAACTTAGGTGAATAATGGGAACTGGAAGAGGGAGTGAGTGGGGAGGGTAAAAGGGAGAGGAGGTGGGCTCATAATTTTGCCATGATATGTATATGCACAAAATGCTCAAGATCGATGTAAACATTATGTATGTATCAATAAAATGGGGGTTAAAATTTTTAAAAATAAAAAGGTGAAATTCCAACAGACACTACTGAAATTTAAGGGATTATAAAAAATATTTTGAAAACTTATACTTTAACAAATTGGAGAATTTGGAGGTAATGGGTAAATTCCATGACATGTACAAGATAACAGAATTTAATAAAGAAAATATAAAAATCCGGACGGACCCATAAGAATATAGAAATTCAGGTAGCAATGAAGTCTTAAACTACAAATAAAAGTCCAGGGCCACCGGAGTCACAGAATTCTGCCCATGCTTCAGAGAAAAGCTACCACCAATGACACTGGAATTGCTCCACGAAGTTGAAAGCCAGGGAATATTCCCAAACTGTTTTCTGGAAGTTAACATTACCCTCTTACCAAAACAAAAGACTGGACATAGACACAAAAATCCTCAAGAAAATACTGGCAAACAGAATTCAACAAACCATTAAAAAGATCATTCGTCATGATAAAATTAGCTTTATTCCAGAGATGCAAGGATGGATTAAACATACATAAATCAATTAGTATAATACATCACATAAATAAAAGCAAGGACAAAAATTATATGTTCATCTCAATAAATATAGAAAAGGCCTTTGACAAAATTAAATATCCAGTCATTATTAAAAAATGAAAATCCCTGTGGAAATGGGTATAGAAGGATCTTACCTCAAAATGACAGAAATGTATGCCAAAGCAACTGTCAATATTATACTAAATAGGGAAAAACTGAAATCATGTTTTCTGAAGGCACAAGCGCTACAAGGCTCACTCTCACCACTTCTATTCAGTATAGTACTCAAAACTCTAGTCAGAGCAATCGAAACAGAGCATGAAATAAAGAGAACATATATTAGAAAGGAAGAAGCTAAGTTATCCTTATTTGCAGTTGACATGATTCTCTAGGCAGAACTCCACCAGAGCCTTCTTAGACTAATTAACAAATTCAGCCAAGTTGCAGGATACAAAATTCAGGCAAAAAATCAATAGAACTCAGCTATACTACCAATGAACTTACTGAAAAAGAGTAGAGATTAATTCTGTTCTTAGGTCCTTTAAAAAAAAAAACACTAAATAACTAGGAGTAAACCTAGCCAGAAACGTGAAGGGCCTCTACAATGAAAACTCTATTATGCTATAAAAAGATTAAACAAGCCATTAGAAAATGAAAAGACATTTCCTGTTCCTGGATAGGCATAACGAAGAGTGTCAAATGGCTGTACTTCCAAATATGAGGTACAGAGTCAGTGCAATTCCTATCCAAATGCCAGCAGCATTTTTTTCAAAGAACTAGAAAACCAGTTCTACAATTCATATGGAACCAAAAGAGATTCAGAGTAGACACAGCAATCCTGAACAAGACAAATTCAGACACCAAGTTATATTACAAAGCAACAGTGATAGATGGATGGATATGATATTGATAAAAATATATATGTCTATATATAGACAAGTTTTGTGTATATATTCATATATATCTATATGTATATTCATATATATCTATATATGAATATACATATATATGTTATGATATGAATATGCATATGATATGTATATGATACACACATATATCCATATAAGTAAAACTTCATATGTATCTACATATTCATGTATATGGTATTGTCAGCCAGTGGAACAGTACTCAGAATGCAAAGACAACCTCAAGTACCCTCAGTTATCTGGTCTTCAAAAGAGGAACCAAATGGCACTGGCAGAACTAGCATCCACACACAGAGGAATGAATCTATGCCCACACCTATCATCAGGTACTAAAATTAAATCAACATGGATCAAAGACCTAGGTATTAAAAGGGAGGCACTGAGTCTCCTGGGAACAAAATAGGTAAAACTCTTGAAATATAGGCACAGGTAAAGACTCTCTCCACAGGTAACCTGAATTAAAAGGAATAACCCCCAGAATTGGCAAATGGGATTATATGAAATTAAAAAGCTTCTGCGTGGCAAAGGAAATAATCAATAGAAAGAAGAGTGAATTGACAAGATGGAAAACAGTTTTTACCACCTACACCTCAAAGAGGCAACTAATAACTGGAATATACAAAGATATGAAGTAAAATAGATCCTCAAAAACAAAGACCCAATTAAAAATGGGCAATGAAAATGAATAGATAGTTCTCAAAAGAAGAAGTACAAATGTCGAGCAAATATTCACACACACAAAATGTTCAACATCCATAGCCATTAGAGGAAAGTGAATCAAAACAACACTGAAATAAAATCTTGCCCACAGAGAATGGCTTATATGAAGAATTTTAAAAGCAATACATGTTGGTGAGGATACTAGAAAAAGGAACAGTTTTATATTGCTGATGGGACTGTGAACTGGAAAAGCCACATTGGAAATCAGTTCGGAGATTTCTCTAAAAACTGAAAAAGATATCCATTTGACCCAGTGATATCTCTTCTGGGAGTCTTTCCAAAACAGAAGCATCATGTAACAGTGATACATGCATACCAATGTTTTTAGAAACACAACTAATAATAGTTAAATCATGGAAGCTGCAGAAATAACCATCAGTAGGCCAATGGATAAAGAAAATGTGATATATATATATATATATATATATATATATATATATTTCATATTACATATACTATAATAACTTATATATATATATATATTGCCATTAATAACAGATATATTTGTAGGAACTGTACACAACATGAGACCATTGTGCTTAATGAAATGAACCAGACTCAGAAGCTTAAATACCATATGGTCTCTCTAGTATGAGAAATACAGATTATTAATATATAAGAGAATTAAACAGGTCATACGTGAGATTCAGGGGAAACCAGGGGTTAGGTAGACAAGAAGTAGGGAAGTAAAAGGAATGTAAAGCTAATCTGATACATATGTGCATAAAATTTTCAAGTTTAATGTACCCATTAGAATGCAAATACATACTAATAAAAATGGGGGAGAGAAGGAGAAAGCAGTTGACAATAGCAAGGTTTTTTTTTTAAGATGTGAAGAAACTGGAACCCTCATACCTTGCTACTAAGAATGTAAATAGTGCAGCCACTTTAATAAACAGGTCCTCAAAAAGTCGACTATGCAGTTGCTATAGACCCCAGCAATTTCACCACTATTATATACCCAAGAGAAATAAAAATATATGTCCATTTAAAAACTTATACATAATTAAACATAGTTAACACGGTACTGTTATAATAACAGACAGGAGGACCAGTGGAACAGAATTGAGGATTCTGAAACAAACCCAAGTACCCTTAGTCACTTGATTTTTGACAAAAAAGGCCAAAAATCCACTGGAGAAAAATGATGGCATCTTCAATAAATGGTGCTAGGAGAACTGGATATCCACATGCAGGAGAATGAAATTAAAACAATATCTGTCACCACACACTAAAATCAGATCAAAATAGAGCAAAGAACTGGACATCAAAACAGAAATACTGAACCTACTAGAAGGCAAAATATGAAAAAACTCTAGAAGACACAGACAGGAAAGGATTTTCTAAACAGATCTCCAACTGCACAAGAAATCTCAGCAAGAATCAACAAATGGGACTACAAAAAACTAAAAAGCTTTTGCATCGCAAAAGAAACAATCAACAAGGTGAAGAGACAGCTCACAGAGTGGGAAAAGATCTTCACCAGAAATACTTCAGACAAAGGATTAATATCCAGAATATACAAAGAACTCAAAAACATAAAACCTCGTAAAATGAACAACCTCATCAAGAAGTGGACAGCTAAAATGAAAAGAAGCCTCTCAGGAGAAGTACAAATGGCCAACAAGCACATGAAGAAGTGTTTTTCATCATTGGCGATCAAAGAAATGCAAATAAAAATAATGCTGAGGTTTCACGTCACACCAGTGAGAACGACCTACGTTGAGAACTCAAAAAACAACTATTATTAGTGAAGGTGGGGGGAAAAAAGGAACAGGTGGGAATACAATTTGGTACAACCATTTTGGAAAGCACTCTGGAGATTCCTTAGAAGTCTGAGAATAGAAATTCCATTTTGATCGAGCTACTGCACTACTAGCTAGGCATGTCTCAAAAGAAATAAAATCAACATACAAAAAGACACATGCATATCCACATTTATAGCAGCAAAATTCATAATAGCTGAATCTTGGAAACAACCTACCTGTCCATCAATAGATAAACAGTTAAAGAAGATTTGGTACCTATACACAATGGAATACTATGCAGTCATAAAGAAAGACAGATATGAGCTTTTGAACAAAAATGGGGCCACCTTGAGTCAATAATGCTCAGTGAAATGGACTGAACACAAAAGACTGATGATAGACAAGTGTCCTTCTTATGAAGTCCACAAAAATCATGGCATAAAAAGGCCCCAACATGAGTAACAAGATAGAAAGGGATGCAGTGGTCGCCTAGGAAGGGGTAAACTTCTGAAAAAATGGGTGGGAAGAGATACTCATTGATGCTCCAAACTCATATCTCTAATGTGTTATAGAATTTTAAATTCACGTATATGTAATTTTTAAAAAGCTAAAAATAAATAGTCATAGTTACTGTAATCTTAACAGCTCCAAAGTGGTAACAATTCAGATACTCACCAAATGATGAATTATTAACATAATATGATAAATCCAAACAATGATATATTTGTCAACAAGATGTATGGAGAATTATTTAGGGTTTACAGTATGAATAAACTTGGGGAACATTATATTGAGCAAAGAAACCATTAGCTCAAAAGCTAATATATTGTACGATTCTATTCTTATAAGTTAGAGATCCTTAGAAAGAGATTGTGACAGTGACTGGTACAGGACTGGGAAAGGGGAAGAAGTACATAGCTTTTTTAAATGGATATTAAATTGTTTTAAAATTAGATGGCAAAGATGGTTGACAGGTCTGAGAAGACACTGAAAACAGTGCAATCTATTCTATTGAAAAGGTGAATTCTATTGTATTTGAATTAGAGTTCATTAAAGCTATCAGTTTTTTAAACTCAGTTGTGGATTTTTTGTAGATGATTTCTATTATTATGTATTCATTGTACATATTTTATTTAATGTCTAACCATCGAGCCAAACTGCTGTGTTAAAATTTAAGCTTTAATGAAACATTCACTGAAAAAAATGAAATCATTGCAAGTTGCTGTGTCACTGTATGCATTTTTTCAAAGGAAGTTTCCAGGAAACCCTTCCTCATCTCTTGACCCTACTCATGAACTTTGAAACAGTAAAGGTACAAGACTGTAAGAGAAAGATATTGTGAGGAGGAATGTTATGGTGTAAATGAACACTTTGATCCTCCTCCCACTGGAGGGGAGTCTCTCAGGCTACTTGGAGAACTTGCAGTGTGACTATCTAAGATCATGAGCATTGTAGACTGAGGTCTGATCTATTGTCTGCTCAAGAGATTCATAAATGGAAAGCCAACTGGAAGAAAGCACGAGGTTATAGGAAGGAATCAGTGCTTCCCTGTAGAAGAGACATGTCAGGTCATAGAACAGTTCCAAAGTCATTTTGGGTTCTGTTCACTGACGTAGCCTGAAGACACAGAAGAACCCAGAAGCACAAAGCTAAAATAAATATCTGTGAAAGGAGAAGCAAAGTCAACAGGATTCATCTACCTCATCAAAGGGCTACTGAGAGGGGACCCTGGTGAGATACTCTGAAGCCTCTGAGAACAGTTTCCACAGGAGGAAAAGACAGCTAAAAATTCCTGCCAATGCTAGGGAGCAAGATGCCGTCTCGCTAAGATCCAGGAAGATCTAGGTCACGCTGTGTGCTTCAGTCTCTCTTCTCTGTCACTGCCCCGTCCATTACAGGGTTAGAAATCAGTGAGCAGGAAGGATGCACGCAGCAGGGCAGGAAACTAAGAGACCAACCTCACTCCACCGCTTCCCCGCTGCAGTCATCGAGTCCAGTCATCCCCTTCTTGGGGAAGGAGTTTTACCCTTAAATATCATTTAGAATTTTAATAGCTATCTATTTTCCAGCAATAAGTTAAATTCCTAAACTGAATATGTTGCCATGTAAAATGACAATAGGACTATTGCCTATGTGTGATAAGAAACATTATGAGATTGATTTATTTTTAACCAAACAATATCTGAAAAAAATAAAGTCATGATTTGATTGTGCTATATTCACAGCCAATATGATGATGTTGCCTGGCAGGTCCATGAGGGCAGAGGCCTTATGTGATTTGCTCATGAATTATTATTGTTCAACACCTATCCCATTGGCTAGCTCACAGTACTCAAAATTTATTATAGCTAAACAAATGAAGGAAAGAATAAATCACCAGAAGAGACCTCCAGCGCTACTTACTCGCCACATGGCTGTCTTCTCCAGGCCATGTTTGCTTCTCTCTGCCTCGATGTTCATTAACAAAAGACCAAGAAGCACATCCTCTCAAGAAGTCTTGTACCCTTAGAGGTATCATCATTTCTGTGAACAGCAAAAGAAGTTGGCCAAACTCTTTTTCAGGTAACTCTGCCAAATAGAAAGAGCGTAGACTCTCAAACCAAGTTTTTGTGCCAAAAATTATAGCTTAGACAATTTAAGTGAGATAAAAAATGTTAAATATCTCTCTAGTCCATTGATCTTTATTTACATAAAAGATTTATAAGGCTTCTGAGAAATAAGAGATAAAGTGAAGATAAGACACAGGAACCTCACAGAAGCAATGAGGTTAATATCGTCTTTTCTTCAAAGCTGGTTTGTGGGATTTTGAAAGGAAACTTCATTGGCTGGTTTATTTTTAAATTTATTTAAATGTTTACTCTTTTATGATAACTGTAATATAATTTATTATAAGTTCATAAAAGTATAAAGTAAAAATTTAACTTTTAATGTAAAAAATGGAAGTTAATTTTAGGACCATCATCAAGCAGTTGTCACTATAGGCTGAGATGTAACTCAATGATTTGGTATGTGCTTACATATGCATAATGCCCTAAATTTAATCCCTAGCACTAAAATGAGGAAGAAGAAGAAGAAGAAGAAGAAGAAGAAGAAGAAGAAGAAGAAGAAGAAGAGGAGGAGGAGGAGGAGAAGGAGGAGGAGGAGGAGATGAAATAAAGAACATCAACATTTACATTTATTTTACTGTAGCCTATTTACCTAACCATTGTTGATCTATCTCTCCCCTCCTTCCATCTATGAAAAATTAGGGAATAAATGATACATACAACTATGCATTGTGTTTTTCATTCACCTGTGCCATCAACACTTACCATATCAAGAAATAATTACTGAATCTATCATTGTGTGGTAATGTTTCCATTATAAAGATACAGTTTTATTTCATGACAGCCTATGCAGTTAATAAAAATAATAACACTGACATTTAGCACTACACATGCAGAACTCGTTAAATTAAATAAAAATGGATGGGTCTACTACGCAATCAAGATCTTCAGGTTGTCCAGGTTGACTGTCGTGATCTTCTTTGACAAACAGCCAAAACAATTATTTCCAGTGTCCAGGCAGGACTCTGGACATGAGAATAGTTAACTCATATAATTCTATTTTTGATGACAGTTTTATTGAAATATAATTTATACACCATAAAATTATTACTTTGGAAAATGCAATTTAGTGCTTTTCAAGAATTCACAGAACTGTGCAATTATTGTCACTGTTTAATTTTAGAGCACTCTCCTCACAATGAGAAGCCCTGGGTTGGCTAGCAGTCATTCTCTATTCTCTTCTCTTCGGAGCCCCAGGCAGCCACTGGTCCATTTTCTGTCTCTATAAATTTGTGTATGGTTTCTTTCACTCAGGATCATGTTTTCAAAGTTCATCCATTTTGTAGCTAGCATCCTTCCCACGGACATTTCGCATTTTACAAGTCCATTTACCATTGATGGATGATTTGGGCCGTTTCCCTCTTCAGCTTTTATGAAAAGCGAGACTGTGAACAATTGCGTGCAGATTTTTCTGTCCATATTTGTTTTCCTTTCTTTTGGATCCGTATGAGAGACGAACTGTTGAGTTTGGTAGGCTGAGTAGTGCCAAGCTGTGTCCACATTCTAATCCATGGAACATGTGAATTTGATTTTATATGCTGACAGGGCTTTGGAGGTATAACTAAGTTTTAAAATATTGTGATGAGAGTTGATGGTATACCTCAGTGGTTAGAGTGCTTGGTTAGCAATTACAAAGCCCTGGGTTCAAGTCCCCAATATCGTGTAAACCAAATATGGCAGTGCACATCTAGAATCCCAGCACTCAGGAGGCTGAGGCAAGAGGCTTGCAGTGTTCGGGGCCAGTCTGGGCTACATACATAGTGAGTTCGGGACAACCTTGAACTGCAGAAGGAAAGCCTGTCTCCAAATTAATTAATTAATAATATTATTGTGGGGAGATTGACCTGGATTATCCTCCTTAGATTCATTTACATAGAATTCATAAGAGGTACATAGAAAGAATCGGGATCAGAGAAAAAGGAGCAGATTATACTTGGTACTGAAGGGAAAGACCTCTGAACCACTAGAACCTGAAAACAGAGAAGATTCTTTTTTCTGAGCCTGCAAAAGTGATCAGCTCTTCTAGACTTCTGGATTTAGCTCCGTGAAACTGACTTCATACTACTGAGATCCTGAAATGTAAGAGAAAAAAATACCCATGAGGTCTTCGGCCAGTGTTTATAGTGTTTTGTTACCGTAGCAATAAAATATAATGCCCTGGGTTATAAAGATCTGCATTTAATATTTTCCATAAGTATTTATTTATCAGTATACAGTTGTGATTCATAACAATTCTGTTCCACTTGTGAAAGTACATGTCACACCTGCATCACTTCTGCCTCCACTCTTCCTTCCCTTCCCGCCCCTCCCAGCTCTAAATACATTTTTTTTCTCTTACAATTTGAGGCATTGCCAGGTGGTGTTCCAAAATGGCTACATGGCTTTGTATCTCCACCAGCAAAGTATGAGAGTTTCAATTCCATCAGATACTTGTCACTAATTATCATTATCTATCTTTTGTTTATCATAGCAGTATATTTACACCGTGATTTGTTCAGAATTACTTCTTGTGTACAGTGAGAGGTAAGCATTGAACTTTATTGTTTTATATCTGGGTATGCAGTTCCAGAACCATTTGTTGAAGTCTATTTTGCTTCCATTGAAATACCTCAGCATGCTTGTTAATATCAAATGAGCATAAATGTATGAGTTTATTTTTGAAATTTCCATCCTATTCTGTTGATCTATATAATAGAAGTGAGATTAAAGTCAGCAGGTACAAACTTCTCAATTTAGTTTCTGTTTTATCCAAGATCGTTTGGGTTAGGGTTTGGGGTATAGCTCAGCCACAGAGCACTTATAGAGCATGTGTGAGACTCTGAATTTGGTCCCCACTACCAGAAAATTATTTTGACTCTTCTCGATCCTATCCATCCCAATATATAATAAATTAAATTATTTATTAAAAAAATAATTGACATTGTGGTAGGGAATCCATTGTATCTGCAGACCAATTTGGGATGTGTTTCCATGTGAGCCATATTAAATCTTCCAACTAATTACAACAAGGTATCCTTCCATTTTTTTGATTTTTGAAATTCCTTTTCATAGCAGTTTTTAAACTTCTAGCATTTTTGTTAAACATATTCCTCGTTATTTTATTCTTTTACTGATATAGCAAATAGAATTGTTTCTTAACTTTTTCAGATCATTCCATAAACTAGTTGCAACTAAATTTAACTTTTTGTAATAAAAGTCATTGCTGAGAAATTTTTCTCTTTTTTGTGTCTCTCTTTCTTTTCATTGTGTAATTTATATTATTTTGTTTTGTATGTGGTATGCAAAATTTTATATATTAACAAAGAACATTCTTCTTCAATGTGTAACTTTAGAGTATTTTTGAGACTTTTTCCTCAAAAGACTCTCTGAACTGAAAGGCACACTGTTGCTTATTTAGTCCAGCCTGTTCATACCCCAGCTGAGCACCAATCTAAGAGGCGGAGTCTTTGATTGAACTGGAACATGTGGAAGAGATGATTATTCTGACTCCTAATTTCTTTTTATAAAATGTGACTTTAAGTTTTATTTCTGTACTTAATATTTAAAATCTTATGAATGAGTAGTACGCCAGGTTGATTCTGAGCAACACTTGAGACAACATGTAAGTGCTCTGAGTATGCTTTGTTTCATGGTGACAACCATGTTTTTAGGCCCTGTGGCCTTATGAGTGATAGGCTCCATCTTATGAAACTCATGGATTTTAAGGCTTTTACACGGAAGTCTGTGTGTTCAAGGCTCATAATATATTCTCCTTTCCTTTTTTAACATAATTACATAGTGCAGTATTACTGAAAAAGAAGATAACACCAGCTCCATCTTCAACTTTTGGGGATGATTATATTCATACTTCTGGGTGTTGTTGGTTCTTTTTGATTGCAGAGTTCAAAAAGTTTCATATATCTTTTTTGTGGTGATGAGAACCATAAATTATCTTTGATTTAGAGACTGTCTGTAGTTGCAATGACAGTGCTTGTGGTAGCAATTGACTGTGCTTACCGCAATTATTCAAATGCTGAATTGTATCTGCGGTGTAAATTGAAGAAGATGCTCTGCCAGATGGATGAGTTGGCATTAGGTATAATTTACCTTAGGAGATGAGAGTTGATTCAAACTTTTGAAAGAAAAGTAGGAAAGGGTGAAGGCTGAAGGAATGGCTCAACGATTAAAGTGCTTGCCTGGCAAGTGTTAAGTACCGGAGTTCAATTCCCCAGCACCACATAAGCCTGTGTGGCATCACACGCCTGTAATCCCAACACTCAGGAGGCTGAGACAAGAGGACTCCTGTGAGTCCAAGGCCAGCCTGGGCTCGATAGTGAGTTCAGGACCAGCCTGGACTATAGAGCAAGACTGTCTCAAAGAAAGAAAAGAAAGAAAGAAAACAAAATGAAAAGTATAAAAGGGATGATGTTTTTTAAATATTCAGTTAGAGCAGTCTTTTTATGTGCTAATCAAGGAGAGTTTCCCTAAAAGTATAAGATAATAGTATGCAAGTTTGGTTCAGTGTTTATATAACAAAATAAAATGTTCCAGTGGCAAATAAACATAAATAAATGGCCTGTGTCTACTCAAACATATTGAGTTATTAAATAATCCGGACAAATACTTAAGAGACTTTGACCTATGGAAGCAACCTCCCCCAGCACAGCAATCACATCATCTGCCCACTGCTGACTCACCAGAAGGCTGAAACATCCACTTGCAGGGATTACTTAAAAAGCCAAGCAGGTGCCAATAATTCTGCCATTGAAAGAACATACACAGGCGAAGTTAATCAGTCTTTCAGATTGCTGCGAGCACTGACAGTTTCTAAATTCAGGAGTGTTCTCAACACTCGAGAGAGATGGAGTATGGGATATCTAAGTTGACACTCCCAAACTATGACTCCTCAGTTTATTCAGACAACCAAGCAACTGTGGGGCCTTCTGCCTTTCCACTCTTGCTAGCAGAAAGCATACTCACTTATTGATTAATTGCTTGAAAAACCAGTAAGGGCTCAAGTAACTCTTTTGGAAAATTTAGCAGACAATGTGTATATTTCCAGTTTATTAACTCAAAATTTTTACATAAGAATGTGTCGATTGAGAAGGGGAAGATAGGTGTGAAGAACGTAATAGGAATTGCTGAGTCACTACTTCTTATCTTCTTTGAGACAGTAGTCCAGGCTGGTCCTGAACTCAGAATGTAGCTGTCCCAGCTACTTTTTTGTTGCTGAAACAGAATACCCAACATCCACAACTGTAGGGGAAGAAAGAGTAGTTTAGCTCACAGTTTCAGAAGATTATAGTTCATTCATAAGTAGGCAAGCGGCTGGAAATGATGGAACCACATGGTGGGGCCAGAGCCAGAGAAAGAGATTCTCACAGCACGACAGAAGAGGGCCGAGTCAAGTTTGAGAGAAAGAGCAGAACTGCCCTTCCAGGTGAAGCCCAAGCATCTACTCCAGCTTAGCAGGACCCACCTCCCAACGGTACACAGTATATATGGCTTTTGGGGGACATTCCAGATCCAAACTACAATATTCCACCCCTGTCCCTCGAAAGACACATGTCTACTCCTTACGCAAAATGCATTTTTCTAAGAGTTGCCAAAGTATTGTCAGTTTTAGCACTATTAAAAAGTCCTAGTTCCAAGTCTCCTCTGAGATTCAAGGCAAACTCTCAGTGAGTTCCTGTGAAAACCAGTGTTAAGCACTTCCAACATACAATGGCAGAAGGTAAATAAAGAGAACGACAGAAGGGTAGAAAGTAACTGGATCAAAGCACATTCCTAAACCAGCTGGGCAAAGGGTAAGGCCTGTCGTTCCATGTCCCGCATCTGCAGTAAGCTGTGGTGGGGTAAACCGTGGTGAGATGGGACCTCCCAAGGACTGGGGTATCCCTGATCCTACAAGCATTGTCCCTGGCAGCATCATCCATTTCCTTTCCATTATGCTGGATCCTCTCACAGCCTGCAGTTTTTCTCAGCCAACAATACACATTACTGACTGGCACCTTTGAATTTCCAGCGGTTCCACTCACTTTAGGCTTCTCTTTTACAACTTCATACACCACACTCCCAGGGACACACTACCTGTCCTCCAAGGCCTTTCTGATGTCTTGTTGGAAGCTTCCATGAACCCAAAATTCTCACACTCTACAAGCCTATAAACTAGGTCTTTGTGGTCAACACCAAGGTTTGCTACTGGTTTGACCAGTAGACTTGCCCCTTTGAACAATGGCTGCCAAAGCCTTTGAGTTCTAGATCGTTAACTCTAGGAAGCTGAGCCCTGGAAAGCATCTTCTTTGGCCCTACAGGATTCCCTGGGGTACAATTTTTAGAACAAGGTCCTTTACCTCTCCTTCCTCTTATTGGTTAATAATAAGGTCTTGCAGATTCTGATATCCCTTCAAAGTGTCATTTTATACAAATACTTGCAAATAATTGGCTTCTTTTTAAATGCTAATCTCTTTAACTTCCTCATGCTCTTCTGTCCTACCTCTATAGGATCTTTCAGTCTGTCAAAATTGAAAATTTTTTCTATCATTTTTATCCACTATTTTTTTCTACATTTCACCATAGAGTTGCCCAAAAGTTGTAAGCAGTACTTAAATGATAGCCTGGACACTGGCTGCCTTGAGTTTTTCTCCACCAGATAGTAGTCTACCACCCTTAATCTCAGTTTCAGGTAATCTTTGGACAAGGGCAAAATGCCAACAAATGTTTGGACAAAGCATAGCATGCATGGTTTTAGACCACATGCCAATACAGTTCTTCCCATCTAAAACTTCTTGAACTTGGCCTTTCCAATCCACACTTCTATCAGCATTTTGGTATTCTGAGCTTTGATCAAAATTTCCCATGAAGCTCAGCTCAGAGCACTCCAAGGATTTTCCAGCTGGCATCCTCAAACCTTTTCAAATTCCTGTGCAAACCAGTACCAAAAGCTTCCAAACCACATGGTCAGGGAAAGTCACAGAAGTGACCCTCCTTCTCCAATACCAATTTCTGTCTTAGTGACTTTTTTGTGCTGGGACAAAATACTTGATATCCACAACTTTATGGGAAGATTTATTTTAGCTCACAGTTTCAGAATGTTACAGTTTATTCCTAAGTGGCAGGCACCTGAAAATTTTGGAATCATATGGATCTGGAGCCAGATAGAGCTCCTCATGGCATGGTAGAACAGAGCCACGTCAAATCAGAGGGGAGGGGCAGAGCTATCCTTTCCGGTTAAAGCCCCAAACATCCTTTCCTTCCATCCAGGCCCCACCTCCCAGTAGTTCACAACATCCATAGGTACATGAGGCTTTTGAGGAACACTCCAGATCCAAACGACAGCAGTATTCCAGGCTGACCCTGAATTCACAGCAACCCTCCTGTCCCAGCCTCCTGAGTGCTGGGATTAAGGGCATGGGCCACCATGCTTGCCACGTGCAGTGCTGGGGAGTCAAAGCCAGGGCCTTATGTATGCTAGGCAAGCTCCTTAACTGCCAAGCTACATTTCTTTTCTTAAATGGAGAATTTTTGAGCTCTAAACAAAATTTCCCAAACTGGAAGGTGTGCTACCTGTGGGATAGTGTAGAGAAGCAATGCACCTAGAAACAGAGAAATGTCTCTAAAGGGAAAGGTAAATATGATCTTGGGCAACTTGTTTGACATTCAAATCTTGACACTTAACCTAACAATCTACTTAAACCCCTCAGATAATAAGAATTGCTATTTAATTGCTATTACAGTTAAATAACATCCACAAGTGCAGCAACAAATTAAACACAGTATTCATTGAGAACCTATAAATAGATATAATTATGTGATGAAGCATCTCTGTCTATGAGACTTGATTATGAGAGAACGAAGGTTATTACTTTAAAACTGCCATTGGCAGATGGCCCCCAAGATCCACATTCTCCTTTATACATTCGATATGCCTGGATTATAGACAATTAATGGCATTCAAAGATGAAATTACAATCACTAATGATGCACGGGGGTTGGATTTATAACCACTACCCATCATTTCTTGTCCAAATGCATTTTGAAATGCCTTACCCATTATGCCTGCTTGGGAACACATTATCTAACAGAAAGATTTGAAGTAGAAATTTTGTGAACTGTACAATCCTAAAAAGAAAATATTTTTTGCAGAAGTTCACGAAGATTGGTCATGCCGTTGGATCACAGGCTAACCATGCCCTCAATGTCCATAGTAGGTAACATTTAGCTCATCAATACCAGGAACAGACTAAAACTGAAACAACAGCAGATGCAGGCTTTTTTCTTTTATCTCTCATTCAAACTGGTTCCCAGTAAAAATGGAGTATCTTACATAAGTGAGTTTGCCACAAACAGAACATATAAAAACAGCCTACGCATTCTTCCAGTATATTGATGAGAGCATTCCAAAAATAGGTTAATTTATGTTTGTTTGTTTGTTGATGTGGAGGACTATACATTTTATTTTTAAATTTTAAGACACTTATTTTTCTCACATATGCATATTTTTATTTTTTTAGGAAGTTTGATTTTTTTAATTTTAGTATGATGTGGCTACAAAACTTCTTTTTTCCTTTGTAGACCACTGCTAGAGGCAAAATTGTTTTTTCCCACCCACAAGTCAGCACATTGCTTTCTCATGCCTCAAATAGTCAAGCTCAATCTCTCCTCTAAGACCTTACCTTCTCCTTTGTTCTAAGCTCCAGGGGCACCTTGCAGAGGGATAACAGCACCTGACTGTGAGAAGAATTCCGTACCCTATAGACATGGCAATAAGAGCTTTTTAAAATAGCACATTCCTTCAAAGTTCTAACCAACTACGGCTTCAGGAATACTTGCAGAACACCAGCAAAGTAGATAGTATCACCATTGCCACTTTATAGATGAGAAAGCCAACAAAGCGTAACCGCATGACTCACCCAAGGTCAAGGTGTGCAGCAGGGCAGCCTCCCCTGGTAGCAGCCCTGCTCTGCTTGCTGGAAGTATTAACACCCGCTATGACTGGATTTTTCCATGAACTCTGTGACTGCTAGTAATGCACCAGAATCTTTTTGTTTGTTTCAAGGTGAGAAATCTATAGGTACAGATCAGAAAGACAAAACCAAGTATTGATGTCAGGTTTATCCCAAAAATCTAAACCTGACATATTTCACAAAAAGATGTGGCATTTCTAAGGCTACATGTCTTGCTAACGTGAAACTGGTTTGTGGAATGTGCCAAAGTGCTGTATTTCCTTTTTTCCTCAAATGGAATAATTACATCTGAGTTCTCATTTTGAAAACAGAATGTTTCTTACACCAGGACACAAGCAAGTGCCTCATTTTTCTTCTTGTAGCTTGCAGCCATTAACTAAAAAGAAATGACTTTGCTCAAAATAGCAAAAACAAATTTTTATTAAAATTAATTTTAAATTTAAAAAGCCATTGGAATGGCTTCTCACAGTCTGGATCAGTTTTGCATGATATGCTTCAATCGTTCTGAATTCCAGTTACCTTTATGCTGCTTCATAAAAACAAGAATTTTGGGTAATTTTCCCCCATTTTATTGATATGTATACGTGTAAAATGTAAGGTTTACAATGGAATTGAGCCTTTTATGCACATATGTATCTTGTCAAGGTGACAAGGGCTTTCCCACTCTCCTTTTGTCCCTCCCCCTACCCTACCCTCCCCTCCCTCCCTTCTCCCCTACCCGATCCCTGTTTCACTTTGGGTTTGTTTTGGTTTGTTCGTTTTAAGTTCCATAGGAGTTGTTCTCTGGGACTCTCATAACAGAGAGACCACTCGATGTTTCACCTTCTGCTTCTGACTCACTTCACTAAGCATAATGTTCTCAAGTTTCTTCCATTTGCCTGTAAAAGCCTCCACATTGCTGGACTTTATTGATGCATAGTATTCCATTGTGTACAACCCCTTTGGAAAGCAGTATGGAGAGCTCTCAAAAGACTAGAAATAAATGTCCCCTTCGATCCAGCGAAACCCCTCCTGGGAATATATCCAAAAGAGGCCAAAACAACACACAACAGAGATATTTGTATACCCATGTTCATAGCAGCACAACTAACAATAACTAAAATATGGAAGTCACCAAAATACTCGTCAACAGAACTTTGGGTCATTTTTAACAGTGCCATGTTTTTACAATGAGTCTCGACAATGAATTTAGGGTCTTTGCGAGTGTGACATAACAACATTTACTCTCAGGGCCAATTTTAAAACCAGGAGACAAAAATCCCATCCAAGACATGAATCATAGTATCCTTTCATTATTTCTAAGACGTATATGTGAACATGAGGTAAGTACCATTTTGTACGGGCATAATTGGCTGCTGGTAATTGTCATAAGTGAAGGAAAAAATCGTTCTGTAGATGTCTGCGTCTAAATTACATCATTCCACCCTTTGTTAATTGGATGCCAACACACCATGACTCAAACAGAAGAAAACCTGAAGCTGATGGAGGAGTTTTTTTGTCTGTCCTTAGTGCCACTTTAATAAAAATACTTTATTTTAAATCTGTGAACATCTCGCCTTCTATACTTTTTTTTTTTAATTACCTGCTCCATTCGGATTTCCTTCGAAGGAACTTTAACAGCAACAGCAACAATCGCAAAACACAGGAAGTAGCTCAGTGAGTGCTTGCCTAATGTGTGTGAGGCTCAGGGCTGGATCCTAAGCACACAGAAAGGGAGGGAATGAGGGCGGCAGGGAAGAAGGAAGGAAGGAAAGAGAGAAGAAGGGAAAGTGGATCCAGAAGTGGAATTGAAACACCATTGCATCGGTAAAGATTCTGCTTAGGCAGTGACTATTTGACTATACAATTACTGACTTCAAAAAAAAAAACATTTTATATACCCTATTCAGAGGACCCTCTTCAGCTTATAGCTGTTAACATAAAAAAATGACTTAAGTATATA
This sequence comes from Ctenodactylus gundi, assembly GCA_004027205.1. Lineage (NCBI taxonomy): Eukaryota > Metazoa > Chordata > Mammalia > Rodentia > Ctenodactylidae > Ctenodactylus > Ctenodactylus gundi. The sequence continues at coordinate 152,580 of PVKB01002528.1, forward strand.
ATAGTATTTATTTTTGAGACTTTTTTGGGTGGGAGGAGGGATATGCTGATTCATTCCGTTGACCAGGAAAGGCCCAGGTGCTTTCAGTTTCCTATTTTGCTGTCCTTAACAAATTGGCCTTTCTGCTTAGACTGACTCCCTTCAAGGTCCTAGGACGCTTGCTAGAGTTTCAGAAGTTCCTCTAAAACCACCACATACCAAGGAAGAGGGGAAAAAAAATCACACTTTGTTCTTTCACTATCCACTGTTTCTCCTTTCTCCCTTCACCTGAGCGTAGCTTCCTTTCACCAGGACAAGTCAGTTCTGCCTGGAGCAGCAGTAGAGGATGGTTTGGCAGGAACACAGTGTTCTCCCTCTCCCAAGAGACTGGCGTCTCAGATTCCATAGGATGCCTGGGATGCCTTCCTGGGCACCTACGAGCATCAAGATTCATATTCCTGTCTGACCTTTGCCGCTTGACTTCTTTTGATATAATGTTGAGTTATTTCCAGAACGCAGGTGCTTCTGCTGTCCTCAGTTCACCAACAAGAGCTGACCTACAGATGTCCCAAAGGGCTCTCTTCAGCAAAAGTAAAAGAGAAAAACATTGTTTTTGCCAAATTTAAGATTAGACATAAGTCTTGCAAATTGTATTGCAAAGAAAAAAACGTTGAAAGCTTAGACTAGATTAGCATTAGACAAGACAGTAAAGAGGGTGGGCTTCCTGGTCTTTCCAAAATAATTATGGGGTTTTGAAATGCTTCATGCTCTGCTTTCCTTGACTCATTCACTTTGACCTGAGAATGCTGATAATGATCTTAATGTCACTCAACAATGTGACTTCAAAATTAAATGGGGAAGTGTACCCGGCAGAAAGGGTAACTCATAATTCTCCCAGTAGAAAATACTGTTCAAGTAGTGTAAAAGAGAGTGGAGCGAATGTAATGTGACAGAGGATATGGTGGGTGTGAGGGGGGAGAGACTTCCTTCTGAATCCTTTTACCAATATTTAAACCATTTTTTTCTGTTTACAGAAAATTAGAGATAATCACAAATATTTACCTATTTTTATTCCATTTATGAAGCCTTGAAAATATTCCTATTGCCCACTAGCTCACATTAAAGAAAATGCATAGCCTTAGATATAAGGAGCTTCCTTAGTACTATACAAAGATCCATGCTTACCGAACAGGCAATAACCCACATCTGAAACTAAGTCTCTTAACTGTCTTATTCTAGGAGGATAGGCAGAAGAGAATTGAGAGCTTGAGTCAAGCAGTGTAAGATAGTTTAATTATGATAAGAATTGATGTAAAATCTTAATTGTTTACAACTTCAGCAAGCTTCTGCATTGCATCAGTTACATTTACACAATCCACAATTTGCTTCATTTTTCAAACCAGTGAATGTATTATAAGCTAACAGAAATTCACTACTAAGCCAGGCCTGGAGATGCAGGCTTATAATCCCAGTTCTCTGGAAGATGCAGGGCAGGAAAATGCAAGTTTGAGCCCAGCCTGGGCAACATAGCAACTTATGAAGGCCTTGTCTCACAATCAAAAACTAAAAATAAAAAATGGCCTAGGAAGTAGCTGCATGTGGAGGCCCAGGTCTCAATCTTCAGTACAAAGAATGAACGAATGAATGAAAGAAAGAAAGAAAGAAAAAGAAAGAAGGAAAGAAAAAGAAAGAAAGAAAGAAAAAAGAAAGAGAGAAAGAAAGAAAAAGAAAGAAAGAAAGAAAGAAAGAAAGAAAGAAAGAAAGAAAGAAAGAAATTTCCAACTGGTTTTCTGTGATACCCACCATACAAAAACTTGCCATATGAGATATCTCAGTGTCTAAATGTTATTGTGGCAAGATTTCCAAGAGAGAATGAAACCTCTTTGACATTAATCAATAGTTGTTGAATCGTTGCCACAATAAGTAAAATGTGAGGCCAAATGAAACTAACTGGGTCATGATGCTTTAGTGCTTAACTTTCTTTAGGCTGGAACAGCCCAGAGGAGATAAGTTTCCTATCAAGTAGCTTTAGGAATTATTGGACGTCTTAACTCTATTTTAGAATCTTGATTACTATCTTCCATAAAGACAAATTTACCATGTTGAACCTCTCTAGTAAATTTTCTGTGTTCAAACAAAGAATAACAAGAGGCCAAGTAATTTTTACCTTTAATGTCAAGTATGAATCTAGTTATCACAGTCTTCAAACCTCTTGGACCTCGTTCCTTTTGTAAATCAAAGACTTATAGATCCTAGAGGACGAAGGTATCAATAGTGACAGTAATGGACTGATATAAGTACAAGGATGAGGGCAGGCAGTTAATCCAAAAGACAGTGAGGTGAACAAGAAGTGTGGCCTAATAAGGCAAATGGTTTCTATAAGCAACATCACATGTATACTGCGACATCTATACTGGACCATGAAGTTTTACACTGCATCCAAGAACTGAAGCAGAATCTGAAACACATGATACTTGTCTAGCAGCTTACACACAAAACTAAAACTAAAATTAGAAATAAGAAGTGGAACAAACGAGATTTATTTTCTATTTAACACAACATAACTTTTAATCTTAGAAGAAATAATGCATTAGTCATTATTTATCTGGCTAGCTATCTTAGCTGAGAGAAAAGAAATGGTAGGCTATGTTTTCACATGAGCGATAATATCAATAATCAAGGAATTTCTGTTATATGAAATGGATCAATGGCCATAAATAAGATGTGTCACCTTGAAAAAACTCTTCTAACTCTTCTAATATGTTACTATGCAATCTGTATAGAACCCACCTCCAGTAGAAGTCTAGATCACATTTTTAACGTTAAGAGGGGAATGGAGGTAGCAATCAATATCCTGTTATCATAAGTATAGATGGTAGGTATTAAGTTTTAAAATAGGTTTGAATAACTGTCCTACTGTGGGTGACGTCTAATAAGGGTTTAGGACCTCTGATGGTTTTGTTTAGCCTGGGTAAGTAATATAGAGTTCTATTTTATTAGTGACAGAATAAACTACTGATATTAATGGAACATTTTGATAAGTCAATGTTCGGTTTATTTGGATAGATATATCAAGGGAAAGGACTGAGCCTATTATAAGAGTAGAAGAGTTGTAGTATTAAACTTTACTGGGTTCTATCAATTATTTGTTAATCTTGGATTGTAAAATAATTGTAAGCTTTTATTCAAATTGTGGATGATGACATAGACATCAATCTTCATTTTTAATATATGTTATTATGACTTGGACCTGAAATACCTCCCAAAAGACTCATGCAATTGGGTATTATGGAATATCTATGGAACCGTGTGCTGTTAGAAGATAGGGTCCTGCTCTGGGGGGGGTAGATTATGGGCATGTGATAAATTACAGGTGTGTGATGGAAGGCAGGCATGTGGTAGATTATAGATTACAGGCATGTGGTGGATTAGGGGCTCAAAACTGGAAAGGGCTGAACATTGAGGCTGGATCCAGAAGGGGTGGATCAATAGGATAGGACCTGAGACTTGGCTTCATGTTTGCAATATTGTGAGGAGCTGACTCCACCTTTATGTCTGCCATGTGCTCCTACCATTGCCAGCCACCCATGAATGGATGGTGACTTCCTAAAACCATGAGCTAAAATAAAGTTGTCCCTCCCAAATTTGTGTATATTGTAGGTTGCATCACAAAGGTAACAAAGACAAAAAGCGGTACCAGAGAAGTGAAGTCACTGCTATGACTTTACCTGATCATGTGGTTTGGAAGCCTTTGAAATGAGTTTCAAAAGATTTGAGGATGCCAGCGGCAGAAGTCTTGGGGTGCTCTGAGCCAAGGTTGATGGGAGATTCTGATCAGAGCTCAGAAGACAGGAATAAAGATAGAAGTGTGGGCTGGAAAGGCCAGATCAAGGAGTTTCAGAAGGGAAGGGGAGCTATATTAAAAAAATGTTCTAAAAACCATGCATGCTACGCTCTGGCAGAAAGTTTTTTGGCATTTTGCCCTTGCTCAGAGATCTTGCTTAGCACTGAGATTAAGAGCAGTGGACTAATTCATCTGGAGGAGGAAATCTCAAGGCAATACAATGTTCAGGCTGTTACATGCCTACTGTTTGTGGCTTTAAGCAAGTGCTACACTGAGAAACTGGAGAAAAAAGCAGATGCATTTGTTAAAGAAACTAGCATTAAAAAGAAACCAAGTTCTTGCAGTCATGACTACGTAATAAAGAGGGCTTGAGGGTGACTCAGAAATCAGAAAGACTTCACACTTTATCAATTAAAGGGTCCAAAGTTAAAGGACTTTGCTTTGAAAAGAAACACCCAGAGCATCCTACAGGGCAACCTAGGGAAGTAAAACCCCAAGGAATTCAGCTAAATGAGACTCAGAGGTAACAGAAGCAATTGCCCAAGGGGGCCAGTCTACTGTTCAAGCTGGTGTCAGAATTTGGCAACACCCACACAGGCCTGGCTTTACAGATTTACAAGAGAGTTCATGGAGGCTTCCACTAGGATTGCAAAGGAATGCCTTATAGGTCAAACAATGTGCCCCTGACAGGGAAGTACATGAATCTGTGAAAGGAATCCTAAGGTGCAATGGAGACCTCCAAAATCTGGAGAAGCCAGGAGCATGATCATTTGCTGAGGAAAGCCCCAGTCTGTGGGTGAGAGCAGCCTGAAGGAGAAAAGACAAAGACCTCAGCAAGCGGCTATTCTGTGTAGGCAGGGACAACCAAGCCCTTTGACGGTCACATCACACCAACCCTGCCACAGTTTACCCTGGGTGCTGAAAATGGAGCTACAGAATTTCATCCTTGCCTTGCTGTGTGTAGAGTTTCTCTTTGTTCATTTGCTCCTATCCTCCTATTCCCTCCTTTTGAAATGGGAATATTTTCCCTATGACATTGTGCGCTGGAAGCATTTAACCTTTCTTGGATTTTCACAGGAGCTTACAGCTGAGAGTCTGCCTTGCATCTCATAGGAGACTTCAGATTTGGGCTTTTTCTAAATCAGCACTAGAATTGTTAAGACATGGAAATTCTTAGAGAAAAACTAAATATATTTTGCATGAGTATGTGGATATGAATTTTGGGGGGCCAGAAATTGAACACTGTGGTTTGGATCTAGAACGTCCTTTAAAAATCTTATGTATTTGGATATTATGGATTATCTATGGAACCATGCTGTTGGGAGTTGGGGCCTAAATGGAGAGGTGGATTATGGGTATGTGGTGGATTATAGGTATGTTGTGAAAGGCAGATGTGTGGCAGATTATAGATTATAGGCACATGGTGGATAAAGGGTTTAAACCTGGAAAAGGCAGAACACTGAGGTTAGACCCAGAGGGGCGGAACACTAAGGCTGGACCTGAAATGGTTGAATCACTAGAAAAGGACCTGAAAAAAAAAATACATGCTACTTCCTCTCTTCCTTCTGGAACTTGGCTTCCTGTTTGCAATTCCATGAGGAGCTGCCCCTACCCTCACCTTGGCCATGTGCTTACTGCCCATGAATGGACTGTGACCTTCTGAAACTGTGAGCTAAAATAAACTTTTCCTCCACTAATTTGTGGATATTGGGAATTCTGTCTCAGCAACAATAAAGTAAATAAAACATATGCCAACAAATGTTTTGTCTGTCGACCATATATAGTTCTATAATCTGCTATAATCTTCCTTCAATGAGAAGTGGAAGAGGTTAGGTAGTACAGGAGGTTGGTAGTTGAGAAGAAATCAATTAAAACTAATAGCTGAGTAAACAAAACCTGAAAAAAATTCTAAAATCTGAAAGAACTCAAGGGAACTCCAAGGGAAGAAATGGCCTAACAAAATAATCTGCATATAGATACAGAGTCCATCAACAATCCCTGAGATATAACCCATGTGAATATGAGCTATGAATAAATATATTTTTTTTAAAAATAGAGCTATCTCAAATAAACATGAGATGTATCATCTCAAGGTCTTAGAGAAAGAAGACCAGTCTAATCAAAAAGTAGTAAGAGAAAAGAAATAATAAAGATCACAGCTGAAATTAATAAAACTGAAACCAAAAAAGCCTTACAAAAGAACTGAAGTACTGGTTCTCAGAATAAACAAGATTGATGAACCCCTAGCTAAGCTAATCAAAAGGAGAAAAGGAAAAAATATCCCAAGCAATTAGAAATGAAAAGGGTGATATTACAATTAACAGTGCTGAAATTCAGAGAATTATAAGAAATTATTTTGTAAATTTATACGCCAACAAATTGGAGAACATGGAAGATCTATAAAACACCAAAATTTAACCAGGAGGATATGAAAACTCTGAAGAGAGCCATAACAAACATTGAAATTGAGAGTAATGAAGTTTCTACCTACAACAAAAAGCCCAGGACTGGATGGATTCACAGAATAATTCTGAGAAGAGCAACTACCAATGCTCCTGAAACTGCTCTATGAAAATGAATGAGGCAGAACATTGTCAAACTCTTTCCGGAAAGCTAGTATTACCCTGATATCAAAACTGGACAAAGATTTCTCTAGAAAACAAAGCTGTAGGCCAATCTCTTTAATGAGCACAAATGCAAAAATTCTCAGTAAGGTACTGGCAAATAGAACTCAGCAAATCATTAAAAAGATCATATGCCATGACCAAGTTGGCTTCATTCCTGTAATGCAAGGATGGCTCAACACAGCTAAATCAATTAATGTAATATACCACATAAATAAAAGCATGAACAAAAATCATGTATCATCTCAATAGATGCAGAAAAGGCCTTTGGAAAAATCAACATCTTTTTTATAATAAAACCCTTAGGAAAGGGTGTGTAGAAGGACCTTACCTCAAACTGACAGGAGTTGTTTGCCAGACCTACTGCCAGTATCATACTAAATAGAAGAAATTGAAAGCATTTCCTCTTAAATCAGGAGCACAACAAGGCTGTTTACTCTCATCACTCCTATTCAACACTGTACTGGAAACTCCAGCCAGAACAATCAGGCAAAAGAAAGAAATAAAGGGAATACACATTGGAAAGGAAGAACTTAAACTATCTTTATTTGCAGATGACATGATTCTCTATATAGAAAATCCCAAAAGCTCCACCTAGAAGTTCTTAGAACCAAATAACTAATTTAGCCAAATTGCAAGATACAAAATTAAAAGAAAAAATCAATAGCATTCCTCTATGCCAACAGTGTTCTCCCTGAGAAAAATAATAGCATTCTCAATAGCTCTTCAAAAAAAAATCTAGAAGCAAACCTAACTAAGGAAATGCAGGACTTTTACAAAGAAAACTACACTGTGCTGCAAAAAGAAATTGAAGAGGACATGAGAAAATGAAAAGACATCCAGTACCTAGATAGGCAGAATTGATATCGTCAAAATGGTTGTACTGCCAAAACTAATGTACAGATCCAAAGCGATTCCTATCCAATACTAACAACAATTTTCATACAACTTGAAAAAAACAATCCTAAAATTCATACAGAACAAAAAGAGACCCACAATAGCCAAAGCAATCATGAGTAATAACACAGAAGGTGGCACTGTGATTCCAGACACCAAGTTATATTACAAACTACCAGTGATAAGCACTATCTAAGTATTAGCACAAAAATATACAAGATGACCAATGGAACAGAAGTGAGGATGCAGAAACAATCTCAAGTATACTCAGCTATCTAATCTTTGGCAAAGGGGCCCAAAGCATACACTGGAGAAAGGATGCCTCTTCAGTAAATGGTGCTTGGAGAACTGACTCTCCACATGCAGAAGAATGAATCTGGATACACACCTATTACCATGTGCCACAATCAAATCAAAGACTTAAGTACTACAATGGGAACACTGAACCATCTGGAAGACACAATAGGTAAAAATCTTGAAGATATAGGCATAGATAGAAATTCTCTCAATAGGACACTTGATCCAAAAGAAATAAGTCCCAGAATCAATCAATAGGATTATATCAAAATAAAAAGCTGCCTCATGACAAAGGAAACAATTAATAGAGTAAAAAGAGGACTGTTAAAATGACAAAAAGTCTTACCACCTACATCTGAGACAAGAGGCTAATACATAGAGTAGCTAAAGAAAAGAATTAAAACAGATCTTTTAAAATCATAGACCCTGTTAAAACATGGACAACTGAAGTGAACAGACAATTTTCAGGTGAAGCAGTTCAAATGGCCAGCGAATACATGAAAGGGAAAGTTCAGCACTCTTATCCCCTGCAGTACTGTAAGTGAGAATAACATTACGTTCCCATCTTACCCCCGAGAGAATGGTGTGTACCGAGAACTCAAACAGCAATAGATTCTGGGAGGTTGCAGGAAAAAAGGAACGTTTTTACGTGGTACTGTAAACTGTTACAACACCTATGGAAAGCAGTAGGGAGGTTCCTCAAAAGGCTAAAAGTAAATATTCCCTTAGATTCAGTGATACCTCTTCTGGGTATCTTTCCAAGAGAGTTAAAAGCGGCGTATAATAAAAATACATGTACACCTATACTTAGAGCAGCACAACAAAAAAAAATACCTAAATTGTGCTAAAAGGCAAAATAGCTAAATTGTGCTAAATGGCAAAATACCCATCAACAAACCAATGGATACCAAAATATACACAGGAATGGAGTACTACTCTTCCATAAAGACAGATAGGTTTGAGTCGTATGTATATAAGTGGATGCAACTTCAGACCATGATGCTTAGTAAAATCAATTAGACTCTGAAGGTTAAATATCGGAGGGTTTCTCTAATATGAGAAACCCAAAATACAAATAAGTAATGGAGTCAAATGAGAGAGACACTGGGAACTAGGGGAGTGATGAGAGAGGCTGCAGGAGGATGAAACAGGGAGAAAAGGAATTTGTAAAGCTGACACAACATACACTCACATAAAATTCTCTAGCTCTCTGCAGCCACTGTGTGTGTGTGTGTGTGTATATATATATATATATACAAATAAAGGGAAAGGAAGAAGTCAAAACGCAAGAAATAACACTTCTATCATGATGTTTTATTTTAAAATAATTTAATGGCCTACATTACAAATTCCATCTTCCTTTGAATATCTTTCTCACGAGGTCTTTGTTACTTGGCTCCTACTTATCAAGACAGCTTTGGATTCTACTACTCAAACATTTATTCCCCGTCCTTCTAGAATGCTGAATAGTCAGCAACCTTTGGTGTATTCACTGAGATGAGATTTCGTGTCTTATTTGTGTAGCATCTGCCATAGACGCCCACCCACATTCCTTTTGCACTCATCATTTCTGGCTTTCTCCTGAGATTCTGGTCTAAGTGCTTTCTCTTGGGGCCACAGCCCACAGGACCACACCTATAGGAGACCTATCCTGCTGCAGGATCAGCGTCCTTAGACAGCAGCTCTCAACCACAGAAGGACTAAGGTTGGGGAATAACTTTAAGGCGCTTTCCAAAGTGTCTCAAGCTTCTCCCAAAGGAATGCGATATAGTTGTTCACAGAGAAAAGCTGCGAGAAAACATTAGCACACTCTTATAGTTGGCCATGCATCCTGTCTCCCACTCATGCCTACAAAGTAACTATGGACAAATTATAATCTAACAGCATTCTTCACCAATTTTTTTAAATGTATGCATAGTGCACTCAGATACATTCACACAATTCAGTCAAGTGTGTTTTAAACATAAATTATAAAACTTCTTTTCCTTTCCCATTTATTTTTCACATTAAATCATAGACTTCAGGACTTCTGAACAATGAAACAGGCTTAATAATTTCTATGACTGTTATATTTACCAATATGCAAGCATCTTTCTAAAATGATGTGCTTAATTCCACTTTAGGGATGGGGAATAACAAATACTCAATGATATTTCCATTTTGTGTTCATATGAAAAAGTTTTTGAGTGAATATGTGCAATTTAGCTGCTCATTGGGTTGTGGGGGAAAGATGGTGGTAGTGAGAAGTGTGCAAAAGGAGGCTACCTGGCAAAACAAACCACAAATCATTAAGACCACAGAGGAAAGTACTTTAAGGATCATCTTCTTCTACCTGCTACAAATTCTTTGCAAATTCCGTTGCCTTCAGAATCTCAGAATTCAACTCCTTATTTCAGCTGCTAATTCCTTCAGAACAACTCAGTGTCATATGGAGAAAATAAATCCATCAAAGGAAGAGCCTATATGGCATCCTCAGATGAACAGCTAATGGAAATAGCATCTGATCTTTCTACTTTAAGATGCAAGAACAGAAACTAGGGTGTTTTCAGCATATCAAGTTCTGCACTAGATAATGGCCCTGATAATGGGCTAAAAGTAAAGTGAAATTTGAAGCCTGCCATGGCATTTGCTGGAAGTCAGCTCCTATCTCATTCCAACCTAATTCCCTTACCTCTAGAAATCAACCTTGAGCATATAAGAAAGATGGTCTCATGATTTTAAAAAAAATAGCAATGAAGAAACCTGACATATTAAGAATATCTGGATCAAAATTTGAATAGTGTTTTATATTTTGCTTGCATCTATCGTATTGTACTATAACTCTTATTGTCTCAATCCATATTTCTGATTAGGTTGATGAAATCCTCAAGGACATTAGCCATTTTTAGTATTATTTCTCTCTCCAGACATTGCCTGACGCAGTGGAGGCGTTCTGTTAGTCCTTGTTGAATGAATGAAAGAATGAATGAATAGTTGTGTTCGAATGACACTAAGTAGTGTGTTGAAAATTTGAGAATCCAGAGAACTAGGGAAAAGGTATGTCAGTCTTACAAGATTTTACTAGTACAAAAAGTATATTTAAAAATCAAACCATAATGAGATGTACCTTCAAACCCACTAAGAAGACTCTAAACAAAGACATATACTAGCAAGCATTGGAGAAAATGTATAAAACTAAAATTCTCGTGCTTGACTGAGTGGGAATGTGAATTGGTACATCTATTTTTAAAAACAAATTGGCAGTTTCTTTGAAAATTACACATATGTTTACCCCACAGACCAGCAACTCCATTTCTTATATATACACTCAAGAAATTGCACTTCACTAGTGCATAAATGTTCAGAATAGCTTCAAACAGGAAACAACTCAAATGTCTACCAACTGGCCAATGGAGAGGCAGAGTATGGTATATGCAAATGATGAGCTGCTACTTGGTGATAAAAAGAACAGTCTGTCCTACAATATGTCCAAAGCTTACAGAATGCATATTTTCTTAACAGAACTTCTATTATTCATCTTTTCTTTTCATATCCCAAGAATTTCAATAGAATGCTTTACCTACCCATTAGACATCTCCTACTCAAAATTACTATAGTTTAATTTCCTAATTCTTAAAAAATACAAAGTGTCCATATATTATGGTCAATATTAAAGTAAATTTATCAATATATAATCAAATTTGAGTTCAACTCAGAAATTCTTCTATTCCTCATATCCACTCATATTCACTCTGATACCATCTTTTATTGGTATTGCTATAAAGTTATAGTTCTATCTAGGATCTGCAGACAATGAGCTTTATGACTCCTTTTATGTGTGAAAATGTCATTATTTTGCTTTCACAGTAGATTAAAGGAGAATGTAGACAAAATGGTACTCTTGTGGGGTACAATTTAATTCATCGGAATAAAAATGTTACAGCAACTATAATAAACAGTACGGTAACTCCACAAAAAGTTAAAAATAGAATTGCCGTATAATGCCGTAATTGTGCTTCTCAACATATAAGTAAAAAATTTAAGATAGGATCTTAAAGACATATTTGTAGTACCTGTGTCACAGCAGCATTTTTGGCCAAAGGATAGAAGCAAATACTATTTATTGATAAATGGAAAAAAGACATGTGACATATATATATATTAGAATCTAGCCTTCAAAAGAAAAAATTCTAACACATTTCTAACATCTACTACATGGATGAAATTGGATGATATCGTGCAATGTAAAATAAGCCAACCACATAGATAAATACCATATGATATCACTTACATGAGATTATATTGTAATTAAATCCATAGATACAAGTAGGAGAATAACAGATACCAGGGCTTGGGAAGAGGGACAATGGAAACCTGTTTCACATTGTATAGAGTTCCCACTTTTTAAGGTGAAGAGTTATGAAGATTGGTTGTACAGCACTGTGAATGTACTTCACAGTATTGAACTTTATATTTAAAGTAATTTAGATGATAAGTTATACCATGTACATTTTACCACAATCAAAATTAAAATAAATTTTAAAAGTGAAGAAGATTGAAGCCACATTCTTTCAAAAGGTGAAGAAACTTTCCAAGCACACACACACACACAAAAAAAAGAAATAAAATGAGAGGTTAAAGACCAACAAGTCCACCTACTTGAAAAATAATGCATTGGAAGGTGAAAAGCTCATGGGAAAAAATGAAGAGGTATTTATCAAACAAATAAAAGTTAAAAAAGTGTGATCTACAAAGGAATAATATCCCTAGTATTCAAATAGCTGACAATAATAATGACATTTATAATGTCTTAACAAATTTCTCTTACAGCTTCTCTTACAATGATGATTACTGTTCCCCATTTTAAATATTAGAACTGAAGCCCACAGTCTATCAATTTCCCTTAGGGTTTCACCCAGAAAATCAACTGTATGAGCCCATGGTCTTAAGCACTAAACTCTGCTTAAAAGAATATATACAAATACAAATATTCCAAAGGAGGGGGGAGACATCAAGGACAGGAATAGTTAAATTTTTAGGGAAGAAATAAACTTTCAAAAAATATAAACATGTTCACCTAACAAGTATTCAAAAAAAAAGTTAAATAGCGTGTTACAATTGCTTACATTTCCGACCGACAGAAATTTGTTTTTGGATATGATACTCACTGAGTACAGGTGTAAGAATAGGCAGATTATAGTGTAATAAAAGTTGACTTACGGGAGAACAAGCCTGCCATTTCTCTCTTTTTTGTTTCCATCTCTACAGGAGTATGTATTCTGTAACTTTAAGAACAACCTTGAGCCAGTGTCAAACAGAAAGGAAACTGCTTGTTGAGAAGCTGAACAAAGGGAGGGTTGCCCCTCAGATGGCTGTTCTCCCAGGTTTGGCCACTTGGCTTCCTTATGGCAAATAGAAGCAATGCTTCTTTCTTGTAACTGTCCATAAAGAAAGCTATCATTTAAAACTTTCATTTCTAAAGCGTTTCTCTCCTAAGCTGTTTCTTTTTCACAGCCAGAGCTTACGTTCACCAGATAGTAGCTATGCTTATTCCATTAACAGTCTTCCATCACATATTTGTTGAGTTTCTACTGTAAGTCCAGAATAATTTGAATCCTGAAGGTACAGCACTAATGAGTAGTCTTTTCTTTTTATGGTAGAAAATATACAATAAAGCAGAGACATAATAACTTTGATTTTTTCCCCAGAAAACAGAAGTGCTACAAAGAAAATATAACCAAGACAGTGAGAAGAAAGTAATTTAGGTGGGATTATCTGTGAAGGTTTCGCAGAGAAGGTGGTATTCGGTAGGGAGCCTTGGTACTTGGAGGCGTCAGCCTTAAAAATTTTTGCACTCTTCAAGGCAGGAAACAACAAACAAAAACATCATGTCTGAGTCACTTTCACATGGCTCGGACATAATACCCAGCACCCATGACTCAGGAAAGCTTTCAGAGGTCTCAGTTCATGCCTTATGAGCTGGCTCTAATGCAAAACATCACATAGTGGAAGAAAATGTTCAATACATGGCAGTCTGGAAGAAGAAAGAGAAGGAAGCAGCCAGAAAGGTCACTGTGCCTGTCCAGTGGCCCGTTCTCCATAGGAGGCACACCTCCTAACAGCATATAAAATCGACAACGTGCTAATCCTCTCATGAGCATAGCACCCCAGGACCTAGTCACCTTCCAAACACATGAGACATTGGGGGGATATTTTAGATTTAAACCATCACACACCACTTTACTACCAACATACAACAACATGTGCAACGAAAGACAAACGCTAACTGATATCATCAAAATTGTGAAAACAGAAATATCAGTATCCATAAACAATCATACAGTCCCTACATTCAGTCCCAACCTCAGGAAGCTAAGCCAGCATTTTCATGAATGAGCATTTAGAGATACTCTGCTGACGAATTTAATAGTACTCAACTCATAATGACTTAAACAATCAGAAATTGTCCTAATCTGCTTAACATAAATCCTTGTATTTGCACAGATAGTCCTCTAGAAAACCCAGAAACCAAGTGACAATTTCCTCTGAACTCACAAACAAAGTTGAAAACTTGAACTATTTTCATTCCTATAGAGAAACCAGGCCTGGATTCTCCATCAACTACTGTATATTTTCTCATGTGTTTGCCTTGTCTCTTCCATTTCACTGTAACTTCCTCACGGACAGAACTGTTTCCATTTATAGCACCCAGAGTACACAGTGGACACTCATTAAATGCTGTTGACTGACTGGCTATCTGACACCACACAAACATAGAATGAAAATAATTGACACCATCCCTACATACCAAGATGGAGACATAAAATCGACATTGCACATTGCTGATTCTATCCAGTACCACTGGCAGAGTTGAATAGATTTCTATCTTTAGAAAGAATCAACAATTCTTAAATAATGTTCTTTTTTTTAAAAAAAAATCAGTTTATCATTGACAGTAAGTTCTCTATTGACCTGAATAAGATGTGGCCAAATTTAGACCTAATAGATGCACCTTAATGTTGTTAAATATTTGATGTTTTGCCTCCAAATTTCAAAAAGCAGACACTTTACATAGAGACTCCTACAGACGTTTTCCTCTTCTCACCTACGTGAGTTCACAGACACCATTCTGTGAATTTAATCTTCCCTTGGGCATTTTAGGATTTATTGAAGAGTGATGTGCATATACCTCTATTGCCAAGAGTAATTCTTTGTTGTAGATTGAATAATCGGATCGACAAAAACTATTTCCTTCTTTTTATATCTTTTTTTATTCTGTGGATGCTTCATGATTACAAATGATAATGATGAAGACTTATTTGGCCACATTTATACCCATTCACATTCTGAAATGTTGATGTCGACATTAGTGCTCATTTATCTTTCTTATTCAGTGATGATAAAATAGTTGATTGAAATCAAGTGTCTGAGAATGCTAAATTTGCACGTTATCTGAATGCTATCAGTGTTATTTCACTTCTCTTTGCAAGGAATCTCCCTTATTGACAGGAATTTGAGGAACATTCCTGCTGAGTAGCATTTCTGAATCAGAAACTAATAATATCTGCAAATAATTAGGTTATTTGGAGCCTTTAAAGAAACAACTATGGGACTGTATCTAACAAGCCTCTGAAATTCTGATTCATTGTCCTTGTACTGAGGGAACTCCACTTTTCAGAAAACACTCTAGCAGAAAGGAAAATTCTGATTTGGATATGGAAATCACTTGCCATGGTAACCTCAATGGATAAGAGATCACGAATAGCTACCTATAAATCTCAAAGAGGGTGCAGTGAAATGAACTATTTATTTGCATGAAAGATTCCTCTCTCCGTTAGGAGTGCAAAATTACTCTTTTCACTGGCAAGAAATCCTCTAGGGAGTTTATACTGTTGATATCCTTCGAAACTGTAATCTCTTTGCCTGTTGGTAAAAGACAAAATTAACTAGCATTGAGAAAGAATTTCGGTCCTTCCTAAAGAAGAACAGGCTAAAAGAGAATCCTAAAACCATCTTTTGTTGGTGTCTGTTATCATCCCAATGAATAGCCTATATACATTAATTAAGATGAGTATTTCTTCCTTATGAAGCAAACATTGTCAGGCACAGCACCAGCCACTAATGATCAAAGTATTAACATATTAATACTTCAACAAAACAACACTATGAGGTAGACATTATAATATTCACTTTATAGGTCTACAGAATAAGGATAAAATAAATAAATATCTGCCAATGATTGCACTCTTATAAGTGAATAAAGCAGTTAAATACTCTTCATGGGGCTTAGACTCAGGCTAAAAAGAAAAGCAGATTTTGAGGATGGTAATATCACCTAATTTCCTCCCTGAGTTCCAAAAAAAAAGTTAAAAAAATATGCTTAAGCTAAAACTTACAAGATATGAAGTAATATCAAAAAGAGGAGATAAGAGTGTTTAGGACAAGGCTGTTGTATGTAGGAAATGATCACAAAGTGACTATATTAATAAAGCCACTTCCATGTTTATATCAAACCAACTTGATATGGATACTTTTTGGAGGAATATTTTTCTTTCTGAAGCATAGCTTCACAAACTATTCTGAGCACTTTGTAAAGGCTAACTCTTCTCACCTTCAGAACAAATCCATGATACAAGTGTCTATCATGATTTTGAGTTGGGGAACCCAAGACAGAGAGAACTTACCCAATTCGTTTGTGCTAACAAATCTGGTAAAGGTAATCAAATTCATGCCACATGCCGGTAACTCTTTATTCATATTCTGAATGGTAAAGTCTCTTCATCTACTTCCAAAATAGGATTTAATGAGCTTGAGCTTAAACTTTAAAAAAAATATTTTGACTGAATAGTGACTGAAAATAGTTAAGATTTATTAGCAGCTTATCTAATCACACTTATTTTTCAGAGTTCTACTGATGAATTTTCTATGAGTATATGTCTTACTGGGAATTGAATCTAGGGCCCTCCCTTTGAACTACATTCTCAGCTCTCTTTTTATGTTGTATTTTTTTTTTTCTTTTGAAATTTTGAGATAAGGTCTTGCTAAGTAGCTGAGTTATCCAAGTTGGGCTCAAACTTGTGATTCTCCTGCCCTCAGGCTCCTAAAACTCCTGGGATTACAGGTATGCAACACCACAGATAGAATATGAATTCACTTTTAGATATTCTAGGTGCAAAAGTCTTATGACAAAGACGTTCATTTAACACATAACCCATGTTAGTCAGATTCACATCACCCTGACCAAAGAACAAAGAAAAGCAAAGAGCAAAACATTTATCTGGGCTCATAATTGCAGAAGTTTTAGTGTCTTGGTCAAAAGGCACCAAGGCTGAATACCCTGATGGCCGAACATGGCAAGAAAGAAGAGCTTCTTACCTCCTGGCATCCCGAGAGTGTAGACAAAGGGGACAAGCTAGAGAGGAAGGACCGGGGATCGGAGAGAGTCTCAAGGTCATGCCCCCACAGCTCGACTCCTTCAAATAGTCCCTGTCTGATATTTCTATCACCTCCCAATAAAGTCATAAAATTATGTTATTCAATGAATTAACCCACTGATAAAGTCAGGCCCTTGATAATTCAATCACTTCCCAGAAGCTCTTCAACTGGTAAAGAAGCTTTCAATACAAGGAGCCTTTTAGGGGACAACTATAGATAATTATCTATTAGCATATCTATTTCTCAATAAAACAACACTATCAGGTAGGCATTATCATCACAACTTCATAAATCTAAAGAATTGGGAATACAATATATACACATGGGCCAATGGTTGCACTTTTGTAAGCAGATAAACTAGAAATAAAACCACATTGGCTTTGACATTAAAATCTATATTTCTTTTCTACTATGGTCTGCCATAAACTAACCAAAAGAGATGTATGATAGTTATATTTGACATATGGTATTTAGGCCTTTAAGAGTGACTATTATAGATTCCTAGAAATATCTTTATAAGCTAATAACTACAACAAATTGCTCACCTTCTGAAATTGTAGGGATGATGCAGACATGTGGGAACAGCAGCTGAACAATTTCTCTAAAGCTCTGAATTGAGAAGATTTCGATTTTAGAGGTGCTCAGGAAAGGGGATACTTCTGAGGGAGCAGCAGAGCTACTTGATAAATTAGAAAAATAGATGGAAGGATTTGCAGAAGACTCCACAGGTGATGTAAGAACAATACCCACTGAGAAGAGCTATGGGAAGAAGGGAAACCCAAGGTGAGGGGAGTTCAAAAGATTAAATTAGTATCCCTGTGTTGGTCAGAAGAAGGAAGTTTGAAGCTTAGAAATTCCATTATATGTAATACTTACTACTAGCCTTTATTTTCTATGTTGTATTCAATCTTACATCTATTGCTTGACTTTGTGGTCATTTTTTTCCTAAATCCATGTCATTAATTTTGTATTATTTGAGTTCTTTTATATTTGAGAATACCTACCAATTTTGCATCGTGCTAATAAAATTTTGGTTAAGTATCATATTCCTGGGTCATATGGAAGAGTACTATCCAGTATGCCTTTCCATCATACACAAATAAGAAATTTGTAATTAGATATCCAGTACAAATATAAGTTGAAAAAAATTTAACATCAGCAAATTGCACCAAGACCCTTTTAAAACATTTCCCTCAGCCAAAATAAAAGCATACCCTGTTAGAAATAAAATATGAAAGTGATAACAATATGAACAAAATATACAATATATGCAGTGTGAGGAGGAGAGAGAGGCTGCCGAGCCCTGAACAGCTCAGTTGGTAGTGCAGAGGCCATTGGACTGTTAGGGCCTCTCTCACTGTCTACTCTCAGCACAGAACTAAGACAAATTTTGGCTTCCTCTTGCCCCCACTCACCCACTCTCATACCCATTCAAAGAAAGTTTTTGGCTAGGCCTTTAAAATGAAGTTCCTCAACACGAAACATGGGAAGAAGATAAAGCAATGGAAAACTGACATAAATGATGGAGACCTCAGAAACTAATGTCCTGGGCCCTGAAATAGTGGAACTCATAGAGAAGAAAGCCAAAAAGCAAATAAATGAATTGAACAGCCAGTCCAAAGAAGATATTCTCAAAGAAATGCAAGCAATAATCAGCAGGCTTAAAGAGGAATTTATTACATAATTAGTGGTCCTCATGGATACAAAGCTTACTGAGCATATAAACACCACAAATAAAAAGTTGTTTGAGAAAAGGAGAGTGGGAAAGCCTTTGTCACCTTGACAAGATACATATGTGCATAAAAGGCTCAACTCCATTGTAAACCTTAAATTTTGCACATATACATATCAATAAAATGGGAAAAAGGGTTGGTTGAGGTAAACAAGGAAGAGCAAGATATAAAGAAATATTTTGATAAAGAAGTAGAAATTTTGAAAAGAAATCTAGCTGAATTTCAGGATGTGAAATATACATTTCAAAGTAGAGGAAGTAAACTTGAACGTGATGAGGACAGAATTTCAGACCTCAAAGACGAAGAAGAGTGAAATAAATGCTATAATTAGGCAGGACTCAAAAATTAGAAATGAACAAAGTAGCTAGGCACAACAGCTGATGGATAATTTAAAGAGAACCAACCTCAGAATTATGGATATGGGAGAAAGAGCAGAAGATAATGCTGACAGTATAAAGAATTTATAAACTGAAATCAGGCAAGAAATTTTCCCAAATCTAGGCAAACAAATTAATTTTCAGGTACAAGAAGTTTATAGAACAGCAAATAACCTCAACCAACAAGGAGACTCGCCATAGCATATCAAATCAAAACCTCAGAAATACAATATAAAGAGAGAATATTAAAGGTAGCAAAAGAAAAACAGGCATTATCCTACCAAGGCAAACCCATTCGAATTACTGCACATTTCTCAACATAAACTTTAAAGGCCAGGAGACTGGAGCTAAATCTTTCAAACTTTAAAGGACAGCAAGTTGTTGTTTTTACATGTATACCCATGTTCATAGCAGCACAACTAACAATAATTAAAATGTGAAAGACATCAAAATACCCATCAATAGATCACTGAATACAAAAATTGTGGTATTTATACACAATGGAATACTACACATCTATAAACACAGACAGGTTGGAGAATTTTGTAGGCAAATGGAGGCAACTTGAGACCATCATGTTCAGTGAAGTGAGTCAGAAGGTGAAATATCGAATGGTTTCTCAGATATGAGAAACCCAGGTTACAATTGTCTCATGGAACTTAGTGTGGAAAATAATGAGAACAGGGAGGGGGAGGGGGCCAACAAGAGACAGGGGAAGGTCTTCTAACTTTACCCTGATATGCACAAAATGCTCAAGATCAATGTAAACTTCATATTTTGCACCTATAAGTATCAATAAAATGGAGGAAAAAGAGAGCAAGTTGTAGTGCACATCAAAATTGTTCCTGAAAATTAAAGAAGTAAAATTTTTCATGACCAAGAATCCCTAAAGAAATCTGCCACCACTAGAGAAACACTGCAGAAAATACTGTATGAAATCTTTGAGAGAGACAGAGACAAGCAGCACCAAAGAACACGGCAGAAAGGAAACATCTAAAGAGAAAGTGTAACAAACCAACAAGTACCACTCATTTGATGGGCATCCCACTATAACAGTACCAGCTTTCCCATAATATCTGTGAAACTTCCCCCCGCAATTGTTATTTATATTAGCATATTAGTTTTCAAAACAAACGATTGTATTCAGCATGGGAAATTGGTACAACATCTTAATCTGTGACGCTTTCTTGATTTTTATAGATACTTACCTGTGGGTGGAGTGGCAGAGGCAGTGGTTTTGACTTGGTATATTATCAGTTCTAAAAACAGAAAGAGTTGGTAAATAAGTGGTTCTTGGGGTCTTTTCCCTGAAGCTTTCATTGAGTGGTAAAGATAAAAGATCACCTAGCTTTTGTCCATTGGCTAAGATCTCAGTCAGCTATTAGGTCAACCTGTGACTCTTGAATTTTATATCTCAATTTCATGCTCTGTTACTAAATTTGGAATAATAATCTTACTCATTTCTACCTCCTCCTCTTTGGGAAATAACTCTTAAAAAACTATGAAATTACTAAGTATGCCATGGCATCTATTGCTTTATATGTGACATACTTTTGTGATACAGACATGTTTATTTAATACAGCAATTCATTTATTCAGCTTTTGATACAATTTTAGCCTAAGAAATCTTATTGATGTCTGAATGTCTTTTGTATAGCTGCACAATTGATAATAGCCAAATCCTGGAAGAAGCCAATACACCCAAGTACAGATGACTGGATAAAGAAGATGGGGCATATACACATTGTGGAGTACTACTCTGCCATTAAGAATGACACATTTGAATCATTTTTAGGAAAACAGATGCAAGTGAGACTATTATGCTCAGTGAAATGAATCAGACCCAGAAATTAAATATTATATGGTTTATCTAATACGAGAAAATGAAGCCATAAAAAATGTAAGAGACATGGAACAAAGTAAGAAGATGGACTTTGTGGGAAAAGAATAGGAAAGGGGGTGAAAAGGTGGGAAGAAAGAAAGATGAAAAAAAGAACCAATTGGGGGTGACAGAGTTGGGGGAAGGAAGGTGATGTGAGAAGGTCAGAAAGGGGTAGGGAAAGGGACTGTAATTTATACACACACACACACACACACATAGACACACGGAATACTCAAGATCAGTGTAGACATTATGTATTAAATACATACATATCAAAAAATGGAAAAAATTTCCTTTAAAAAGTACAGTAAAATATGTGAGTAAATCTAAACAAAGCATTAAAAACATTATAAAAGTGTAATTTATTAAAATAAATTTTAAGAATCTAGGCAGCAATATATTTTTAAGCCAAGAGAAGAGTGACATGGGTTAAATTATTTTACACATCCGTCTGCTATTTAGGAATAAGACAAAAGTGGCAAATGAAACAGTGGTTCAGGTCATGAGTAGACTAAATTGTCAGATTCCGCCTTAAGGTCTGCCATCAGGTGTAGCTTAATTGCCACCTGCCACTCACTGATACCAGAGTTCGATATGAGCCTGCAAGCAATCGATTTATTATATTATTAGTCTCTGTGTAATAAAACCCTCTGCTAGTGTAAATCTGCATTTGCCACCACTCCCCAGAGCCACCACCACTACCTCAGCTTTCCCTCAGACCATCGGATATCAGATTCTCATAAAGAGAACATAACCCCACACTGGTTGCATGCACAGTTCACAGTGGGGTTTTTGCTCCTATGAGAACTTAATGCCAACAACGATCTACCAAGAGGTGGAGCCAAGGTGGTAATGTTAGTGGTGATGAGGGGTCATAAATACAGGTGAAGGTTGGGTTGCCTGTCTGCTACCCACATCCACTTGGACAGCCCAGTTCCTAACAGACCATGGAGTGTTACCAGTCAGTGGCCTGGTCACTGGAAACCCCTGAAGTTCAGAATGAATTATGAAGTTTCGTTATATTCTTACATGTAAAATAAAAATTTGAACCAGTAGATAAGTGAACCAAAGTCGAAACATTTTTCATACAAGGAATATAAACCAGAGATCATTTAACTAGTAAGTTCTACGAGGTTACATAATTTTTATCTTATAAAGCCATTATAGTAATAGAAAAATATTAAAACCTAACCAAATTCATTTCATGAGACTACCACAAGCTTGATACAAAAATTTGACAAAGAAGCCTAAGGATGTAGCTCAGTAACAGAGCACTTGTTAGTATGAACAGGATCCTAGAGTCAATCTCTACTACCACACACACACACACACACACACACACACACACTTGCAAATTCAACAATAACAGTACAACAAGAAATTATAGCTATGATCAAAGTTATAAAATAAAACATTGAATTGAGTCCACCAAAAGAAATAACATGGAATGATCAAACATGATCTCTCTCTCTCTCTCTCCCTCTTCTCCCTCTCTCTTTGAGATAGGCCCCTACTCTGTAGTCCAGGCTGAACTCACTATGTAGCCAAGCCTGGCCTAGAACTCACAGCATTCTGCTTCAGCCCCCCAACCCCCAAGTTCTGAGACTGCAAATATGCACCATCACACTACACACATCACACCACACCACAGATATCATGTGGTTGTGGGGGGTGGAATCTGGGCCTAACATCTGCTGGGCAAGTGCCGTATTCACTGAGCTCTGTC
This sequence comes from Ctenodactylus gundi, assembly GCA_004027205.1. Classification (NCBI taxonomy): domain Eukaryota; kingdom Metazoa; phylum Chordata; class Mammalia; order Rodentia; family Ctenodactylidae; genus Ctenodactylus; species Ctenodactylus gundi. The sequence continues at coordinate 175,353 of PVKB01002528.1, forward strand.
ACCAGCTTTCCCCAAAATATAAATTTACAAAATTAACTAACGTAACTCACGACATGGACTGGTTTCAGGGTTACAACCGAAAAATATCTTGATTATTTTAACTGATGTGGGAAAAGCCTTAAAATAAGAAAAAAAGCTTTAAATAACATTCAACGTTCATTCATCAAAAGTACAAAACAAAAATATTAATGAATTATAGGAAAAATAAAATAAATCAACCCATTTCACAATCACAAGATTGTAGGAAATTTAAAGACAGAGGACACTAAGTGTAAACAGTGATATTCAGCACTTGCACACTGAAAGAGGGGTACAATTGGATAGCATGTCATCAAGTTAAAGATTCACCTGCCTTATTGCCTAGCAATCTCCTTCCTGTGCTAGCACAGATCCAAGAGAATTTGTCGAACAAATGTAAAAGAAGATTTATAGCAGCACTTTTGGAATAACAAAACAATTACACCCATGTGTGGTCATCATCTTTCCATTATAAAAGTAGCAAAGTACCTGAGATCATTAACTTATAAAGAGAAAAGATTTATTTTGGCTCATAGTTTTAGAGATTCCGGTCCATTATCAGCTAGGCTTGATTGCTTTGGGCCTGTAGCCGGCAGCACATCATAACAAAATCGTTTGCTTACAAAAACCTACTCACTTATTGGCCAGGAAGCAAAAAGAAAGGAAAAGGGGACAGGGTTCCTAGGCCCCCTTGGAAGGCACACTTCCTAGGACATATGCAAACTCCTTGAAGCAGGCAGGATTAAGCCTTTAATAAATAAGTCTTCAGGGTTGTCTTAGTTACTTTTTCATTGCTGTGACTCAATACCCAACACCCACAAACTTAGGAAAGGAAAGGTTTATTTTAGCTCACAGTCTCGAAGGTCACAGTCCATTCAGAGGTGGCCGGCTACAATTGAAGTACATGGCAGAGACAGAGGTGGAGGCAGCTTCCCAGGACCAACAGGAAGACAAGCTGAGGCTAGTTGAGACTAATCCCAGTCCTCCAGGAAGGCAGGTGCAGCTTATGTACCCTTTCAGGTCTCCGCCCAGTAACCAGTCTCTCCTGCATCCAGGTGTGGCCACTACACACCATTAATCCTAACTTAATTGCAATCCACCCCTCCAGACCAGACCCCAATCCATCAACATCACATGGTTCCATAGACAATGCACAACATTAAGATACATGAGACTTTTGGGGGACACTCCAGATCCTAACTACAACAGGGGAACAGTCAAGATCCCATCTGTAGCATCATCTAAATATTCACTCATTACAGAATGAATTACTAAATTTGGTATATTTCTACCTTAAAAACTCTTCAGCAGCAAAAATGGATGAATTATAGCCACAAACATAAAAATAGATGAGTCTCAGATGCATAATACTATACACTAAAAGCAAATCATGGAAGAATGGAGCACAATTATATTTATGTAAATGGTAAAAACATGAAATTAAATATTCTTTAGAAATACTAACATATAATGTAGAGAAGTAGAATTGAGAAAGAGAAGACAAGGAAATTAAAACACTCTGATAAGGTTTTATTTCTTAAATAGGTTACCAGTTACCTGGATTAGCCTCCTATTTATATTCATTTCTCAAATATTATTAGTTTGCTCTTGTCTATTTAATATTTAGAAAACTTGATTTTAAAAAATTAAGTGAAAAGTAAGAAAATCAAATGTTCCTGTTTCAATGCGGTAGAGTTGCAGTCAGTGCTATAAAGCTGGTGCTGAGCTTTTCTTCATGAGAACTGTTGCCTAAAGAATTCAATTCTGCACAGCACACAATTCGTGTATGCGAAGATAAGATAGCTGCAGACTCCGCAGCATCTATTGTCCTTTAAAGATCCGTGAGCTACTTAGCCACTTTGTTAAGTAAAAAAAGATGCACAAGCAGTAGTTGTACGCTCTCCAGTGCCTGCCTGGCTGGTTGCCTTGGGCTGACCTGTGTAACTTATGTAACTCACTTTGTATAAACATACTTTTTATTCTTTTCTTCTCTACGGTAAATGCCCGAGGACATAATGGATAGCATAGAGAACTTCGTCTTCAAATCAATAGACCATTTTAAAACATAACCTTAAAATATAGCAGCAGTCTCCATGCTGCTGGCAATCTTTCTGCTACTCATACTTTTGTAAAGCAATATTTACTTTGCTGAACTATTATTTAATATTTTAACACAGTAGTTGAATGAATTTTATCAGTAAATTAGTCTCCTTTAAAATCTATTGAATCTTTGATATTTACTTATAATTTAATGCAAATATCAGGGTAAAATATGCACTTTAGTACCAATTTGGGGGCCTTCAAAGGGTACAATGGCATGCTTCCTATGCCTACAAGTTAATCAGGGCTGACCCATTTCCACAATATCATCAAGATTTAAAAATTCCTCAGAACCAGCAAGTGAAAATCACAGCCACAGTCACTATCGATGTTGTCTGGGAAAACCATAACCATACCAATATTTCTCTAATCAAAAAGGCAAAGCCCTAATTTTTCAGAAAAAATAAATGACGATATAAGGCAACAAAGCCAAAAGTTTGCAAGTAATTAATCTTAAGAACACAAACTAGAGAAGACCCCTGTTGTAATCCAGCCCGTCTAGGAAGGTTTTCTGGAAGATGGGACAGAAAGGCTGGAAGTAGAAGAGTGGGGGTGACGTAGGTAGATAAGAGAACTGCCACGTTAAAAAAGAATAATTTAGCTGTGGATACAGACAAAGAAGTGGAAGGTAAAGAGCATGAGTGAAAGTGTACAATAACTTAGGCCACAGGACATGGAGGAGATGATGGAATTAGCCACCAGATCACTTCTGGCCAAGCAGAAGATCAAGATCCCCTAGAGCTCCTTTTACCTCAGCCACAAGAACTGGTAATGTTTCAGGAAGTAGATGCCAGGTCAACCTGAGTTCCACAATGAAAACTGTGTGGATCATAAACCACACTGAAACTCAAGAGCAAATGATAAACACATGAGACTGAGCCAGTTCATTTTTGAATTGCCAGTCACCACAGCATAGCCTACCCTATCCTGAGTATTTCAGAGTGGAATGAAGAAAAAATGACACATAAATTAAAATAAAGTGACAAGTTATGAGTAAGTTTAAATGCCTGGCTGAGATATTTGAAGCTTATTAAATACAAAGTAGGAAATCGTTGAAAGTTTATGAAAATAGAGGAGTTATGCAGTGTGGAGTTTTAAGATCAATGTGGTCACAATAAGACAAATGAAAGGAAGGAAAGGCCAAAGTCACTGAGACAGCTTAGACCGGCGCAGTAGCTTAATGAGAAGGCAGAAGTGTCCTAACTAGGACGTGATTGAAGATGAGGACATAGAGGGAATAGTGAAAAGCAAATCTGGAAGTTTATGCCTGAGGGCTTAGAGAAACAGAGCATTACAATTAACAGATACAGAATACTACAAGGAGGGAATTATCTACTATTATCAGCAATAGTGACCATTTAAAAAATTGATTTTGAAAAAGAGATTCTTTTAAAAGGGTCAAGCTAGTCAAGTTTGGGAGAGCGGGTCAGTTAAGTCAATGTATCCGAGAAGAAAATGAAATGTGGGAACATACAAAGTTGAAAGGTCAAGATTGGCAACCGGATCTGGGAGCCCTCTACATGTCAGCTGACTTCAGACAGTTGCCTAGACATGGCGGTGGTGGTGTCCACAATAGAAGTTGCGCAGTGAGAAGCAGTTTCGTGGGCTTGCCAGTCAGTGGTTAGTGGAGGAACTGCTGTTTCGACCCCATCATGAGGACACTACTGCCAACATCACACCCAAGGTATCAACACGGCAAACAGAGCACCTGTGCTGTGTCAGAATCATGTCTTCTGGAGTTGCTTCTTCTCCCCACACCATCTCCACCTTCCCAAGGATTCATAAGTACATTTCATTAACAGAATCCCAAATACATCTAGGACTCTGGCCACAAGTATCTTTAGGAGGTAGGATTTAGAGTAATATCCCCTATAGTCTCATGCAAATAGTAGAACAGCATCAGAATGTGGGAATGGAATAAAAATGGATAATATTTGTAATTAGCCAGTGTAGTAAGCCTGGGGAGTAATGATAATAAGTTTACTTCTATTTGTGCTTATTTTGTAGTGTCCATGAGACATCAGTGTGCAGAAATCTAGGATATTAAAAACAAGATTCTGGGATCATAGGTAGAGATTTGGACTGAATATCAGCCTATAAATACAGCAGAATCATGAAACTATCCGAAATTATTTAAAGAATCTCACCCTTTGAGCATAAATTGTTCAAGCCTATTTCCATGACTACTTGAATTTAAATAGCCTACATTCAGAAAAGAGGATGAAAAAGAGACAACAAAGAGAATTCACTTATTAGGACATCATCTGGAAAAAAGAATCTCTAGGTATTGTACTTAAAATATTGCCAATCAATCCTGTGTAGCAAATTGAAAGAGCAACAGGTGGAAGTGGTTTGAAATAAGAACTGAGACTGGTAATCAGTGAATAAACTTTCTCAGGGTTAAGTGTGCGTGTGCCATGGATGGGTATTTTTAGGTGTATATATTTTAATTAAATTACCTGATAATTAATAATTGAGCTGATATTTTTCTACAATTTGATGTTGTTTTAGTGACTTGAAGCTTGAATAAGTTAAGTTCTGTTTTTCCATACTACTTTCCTACTCAGATCGATTGTATAATGCAATACATTTTTAATGTATTACAACATAAGCACTTATTTTATTTAAACAGGATTAGACATTATGTGAATCCCAAATATAAATAAGATTTGTCCTTGTCCTTAATAAGCCTAAATTTATTAAATCAAGATGTAACTTGAAATTATAGCTCAATACATAAATGTTATTGTTTTGACTTAACAATTATCAATTAAAGTCATGCTTACTTAGAATTTTTCTCATTTTTAATTTTCATTATTTTTAAAGACAATAATCTACTAGTATATTATAAAATCCCAAAGATTTTATAATACAAGTGTGTTTTTGTTATTTTTATCATTTTAACCCACCTTTTTATTTACTTATTTTGTTTGTTTTTCTTTTTTGAGGCACTGTCTCACTCCATAGTCCAGGCTGATCCTGACATCACTACGCAGCCCAGCCTGGCTCCCAACTTGAGGCAGCTGAACTGCCTCAGTCTTTTGCATGCTGGGTTGCAGAGGTGCTTACGTGGTGTAGGGGAGTAAAACCCAGGGCCTTGCTCTTGCTAGGCAACTTCATTAACCACTGGTATATGTCCCCAAGCCCTACAAATGGTTTTGATAATAATTTATGTTTTCCTTCATATGTTGTTCCAATAAAGTTATAACCTAATTTAAAATTTGGTTTTTAACAATATTTGCCATGTCTTTTAAGCAATTCCCTGAAGAGACTGGTCTTGCCGGTTGCAGTGATGCACACTACTAGTTCCAGCTACTGGGAACCTGAGGTGGAAGTATCATTTGAGATGCTTCCCCAACTTAAAAGAAAAAGAGAATAAACTTGAGTCTTTCATTAATTCAAATCAAAATCTGTCCATATGCTTTAAAAGACTACATATATATTAATAATTAAATATACTGTCAGCTGTCAACACACAGTCAAATATATCCATAGAATTTGAAACCTAACATTGTTATGGTTAATAAATAAAATCATTAATCCTGTTTCTATTTATACTTTCATTGTCAACACTAATTATTTGCTTTTCTAATGACTGAACTTTCTACTTAATTAGGGCTGTTAGTAGTAGTGAGCAAATTGAAACATGTTTAAAATTCTGCAGTGCCTACATAAAGCAGAAAATCAGATATAGAAACAGCATTTTCACATGGTAATATCAATTAATTTAATGACTGAGTTTTAAGAAAAAAAACAGAAATTAACTTTTCCAACACCTGTTCTCTACATGTGGGTGTGCATGTAAAAAGATTGCAGGCATAGAATAAGTATATTTACACCATTATAAATATTTAGGAATTCTACATTTACACCAACTTGAAAAGCTGTTCTTACATCTTATTATTATACCTTAAGATTTGATACAGACATTAAGGAATGATCTATTGATTTCTAGTTCAGTTCCAGAAGGGATTCTGAACACTAAGAAGTCATAAGTATAAAAACATTATAAAATGTTTGTGCCCACTAATGAGGTTAATATTTGTTTCTATCTTGACTGGACTTCAAAAGAAAACAATAGGGCAGTTTGCTCTCATTCAGCTGTGTGAGATGGCAGTATGCCAGCTGAAGTCGCTAAAAGTGTTGGGATCCAAGAGAAAAGCCCAGCCAAGATGGTTCAACATGGGAAATAAAATGCCCAGAGAGCCAAATAACAACTACCTCCAAAGAGCTAATACTTACATCTGAATCAGGGACATGGGGAAATGCTCAATATCAGAGTAAATATTTGTTGGGAACAATAAAAATGATTCTAAATGTAAACTCTTGGCCATATTCACTCCTCTACTATACTTATAACTGGAAATATCAGAGGGAGTATATCAGTCTCACTCACTTCCAGGATGATCCACTTTTTAGAAAGCCAATCTTGGGTACAGTGAAACCAAAGGTGAAAATATAATACACAAAAATAGGAACTCACAAATGTGTTACTACTTGAACATAAAATAGAAAATAGGTGTTTCTAGAAATGACTTATTCTGCCTCATTTACTTTTTTCTGTAAATATAAAACAGAATAGTTTATAGAAAATAAACAATTGATAATTTATATTAAAAATAGGGCTAATTTATTAATAAGGGTGTAATGTTTTTATATTTCTATCATCTGAAGAGCAAGATCAGTAACCTTTCTAAACTAATTGGGAATTTAAATTTTGTAGGCTATGTCACTGTCTATACATTTTCTTTTTTGTAATTCTTTTTCTTCCAGTTGCCCTTACTTTTTAAATTTAAACTATTTTTCGACAAATACTTAAAAATACAATAATTATACTTAGGTGGCACCATGTGATGTTCTGATACATGTATACACAGCATAATCTTCAAATCAGATTTGTTTATCCCTTTAAACATTTGTCATTTTATGGCAGAATCATTAACAATTTTCTAACTTTCTGCAGAGTACACTATGCTAATCTATTTCTGTGGTCACCTACTGCAAAACAGACACCAGAACTGCTTGCTCTTATGTAACTGCAGTTTATTAACCGTTGCTCAAACTTTCCTCATTGTTTCTTCCTTTCCCCTGTCACCATCTTTCCTCCTCATTCACTGTTCAATTTTGGTGAGAACCACTTTTTGCATTCCACTTATGAGTGAGAGTAGGTGGTTCTTACCACACTCGGCCTGGCCTATTTCAGTTAACATAATGATCTTCAGTTCCCTTCACGTTGTCACAAGTGGCAGAACTTTATCATTCTTATAATTGTACAATGTCCATCTTTTTCTCATTTTTATTAGAATGCATATGTGATATACCATAGTTATATTAAACTTGAGAATTTTGCACACAAATACATGGAAACAACTTCACATTCCCTTCCTCTCTTCCTCTCTGACATCCCTTCGTTACCCGCCCCCGACTCCCAAAATCTCACTTATTTGACTCTATACTTATACTCTGGGTTTCTCATATTAGAGGTCATGTCATATTTAATCTTCTGAATCTGATTCACTTCTAAGTATAATGGTCTCGAGTTATAACCATTGTCTATTGTGTACAGATACCACATTTTTGATACCCATTGGTCTAGTGATAAATATATTGGCATCTTCCATGATTTAGCTATTATTAGTTGTGCTACTATAAACATGTATCTATGTTACATGGTGCTTTTAACTTTGGCTAAGATACACTGAAAAGGTATTTGAGTCAAATGGGATATCTATTTTCAGTTTTTTGAGGAATCTCCATATTGCTTTCTATAATAGTTTTACCAGTTTATATATAGTTGTACTGCCAGCACAAAAGCATCCCTATTTTCCCACATCCTCATGGGCTTCTATTGTTTTATCTATTCGTAAGTGGATAAACACCTAGGTTGCCTCCATTTTTCAGTTTTTGTGAATAGTGATGCAGTACTCATGACAGTGCAGATGTACCTCCAATGAAGTGATTTTATTTCCTTTGACAAATGCATAGTAGTAGTGCTGAATCAGATGAAAGTTCTACTTTTAAGTTTTTAAGGACCATAAAACTGTTTTCCGTAACAGCTACATTAATTTATGTTCTTACTAATACCATACAAGGGTTCGTTCTCTTCACATCCTTCTCAGCCATAGTAATCTCTTGTCTTTTTGATAATGTCTATTCTTACTGAGATAAGGAAGCATCTCATAGTCGTTTTGATTTGTGTTTCCGTGATGAATATTTTTCATATACCTAGTTATATGACTTCTTTTGAGAGACATCTGTTCAGGACTATTGCCCATTCTTTAATGACATTGGGGGTTTTGTTGTTGTTTGTTTTTGTTGTTAAGTTTTGGGGATTCTTTTTAGATTCTGGATATAAATCCCTTGTCAAATATATAGTTTACAAATATTTTCTCCAATTCTGTAAGTTATCTTTTCAATTCCATTGATCGATTTTTATGTGCAATCTTTGTACATTTGTTTATTTTTGCTTTTATTTCTTGTGTTTTTGGATCTCGCCCAAAAAGTCTTTGCCCACTCCATTGTCCTTAGGAGTTTCCTCTAGGTTTTCTTCTCATTGTTTTATAATTTCCTGGTCTTACATTTAGGTCTTAATCCATTTTGAGTTGCTTTTCTAAGCAGCAAGAGACAAGGATCTAGTTTTATTCTTCCATATATGAACATTTGCTTTTTCCAGAGTCATTTATTGAAAAAAACTTTCTTTTCCCCAATGTATATTCTCAGAACCTTTGTGAAAAAATCAGTTGGCTTAGGATGTGTAAGTTGACCTCAAGACTCTCTACTCGGTTTCATGGGCTTGTGTGTCTGGTTTTATTTCGAGGGGTAGGGGTGTGTTTGTTTGTGATGCTATAGTGTATACTCTTGGGACATTAAATGGAACTTCAAATGGAGAATATAATTATAACTAATTAAACAAATTCCCTATATTTAATAAACAATACTAATGTGTTTCCTTTGTTTCAAGTTATTTTTTACTTTTTCTAGTTGCTTCTTCATTAATACTGCTCTGAACTGACTCAGTCTTCAGGCATCTTTCTTTTTTATTTGTGTAGCAATAGAACTGACCAAAGTAAAGTATAAAATTCACTTTGGCTTGCAACTCTGCTCTTATCAGATCAACACTGCATTGATTCTTCGTCACAGTCCAAAGTGACAGGATCAAGTTAAATGTGCTCTTAACAATGTTTGAGCACAAAATATTTATGATTTTACTTACTAGCATCTGCAGGCTTGTAGGTTTGTAAAAATTAGTTGTTGGATCTCCAAATTTTTCTATGTATCTTGTTCCTATGGTTGGATTTGTCTTGTTTTGTTTTTTGGTCTTGATAAGACATTTGTTTGCCAATCTGGTCGTATGCATCTATGAGTTCATTATAATGGTCATTGATGTGTGAAAATACCTGCTAACCATAAAACTCTTCAACATACATTAGATGATCAGACTGTGGGCCTAGAACTGTAATCCTGTACTGTAAGAGAGGATCACAATTTTGAGCTCAGTCTGGGAAGCTTGATGAGTTAGTGAAGCTTTGTCTCCAAATGAGAAAGAAAAACACACCATGGGTGTAACTCAGAGTGAAGTCCCTGGGCTCAATCCTTAGTACCACAATAAAAGAAAAAAAAAACATGTTAGATGTCATCAGGCCTTGTAGCTTTCTGTCTGAGGACACGGAAGCAACATGTACTTGAAAAAAATGACGCTTAATTTTAGTAAAGAAATTGAAGAAATGATTTACTAAATGATTTCCATGTTCTGATTATCTTTTCTGAAGCTGGTTGTTTCTAATTTGCCTCTCAAAAGTTAGTCTTTTTTTTTTTTTTACTTATTGTCACCTAAGTATGACACTCAACAACAGACATACAGTTAGTTTGACCTTTTTATAAACTTTCAGGGCCTTTTTAAAAATTATCAAACAGGAGTTAAGCCCTTGCCTTGTAAGCGCAAGGCCCTGAGCTCAATTCCCCAGCACCACATAAAGCAAGGCATGGTGATGCACACCTGTAATCTAAACATTTGGGAGGCTGAGGCAGGAGAATTGCCCTGAATCCAAGTCTAGTCTGGGCTACAAAGTGAGTTCAGGCCCAGCCAGTTCTACAGAGAGAGAACTTGTCTCAAAACAAATAAATAAATATAAAATTATCAGTTTGGGATACACTATATAAATTTTTCTTTTACTAAGACTATCTTCTCCATTTTCATCTTCAATTTGTTTCAAAAATAGAGAATCTTATGGTTATTCACTTACACTTAGAAAATTCAATTATACATTCATTTAAAATTTTTGAATTTTTTATGGCCAGCAATAATTATATCCATCTTTTCTAAGGATGATATCTTCTTTCATCTATATAGTATTGAAAAAAATGAATGGTAGAAAGATCTGAGAGAACTAGCTCAATTATTTGTCACAAAAATGCCTCTTTCTCCAGAGTAAGTTTCATAGGACATTGTAAGGTTAGCTGTGATCTCAGAAACTATCTCAGCTCCATAGATGAATTGATCAAATGTGAAGAATATGTGTTCTTTCCTGTGGTGAGACCAGGCTAATTTAGGCACTGCTATGATGAGCTAAGTAATGGTTTCTTTAAAGTAGACAAAGAAAAAATAAAAAAAAAAAAAACTATTGATTGTTTGGGAAGTACTTGCCTGCCTCAACTGACTTGTGAGATCTGTTCTCCGTATATTCTTTTCCATCTATGTTGCTAGCATCTCACTCTCACCTCTGTTTTCTAGCTACTCTTCAGTTTCCTTTAGGACACTAGCCTGCCTCATCCAATTTATCTATTCCTCCCTCTCTTATACTATCACTTGCTCTTCCTTTTTTTTTTCGATGCCTGGGTTATGTTGGAATTGGTTTTAGTCTCATTTTCATTAATTCTTTGAAAACAGAGAGGCAGAACCAAAATGGCAACAGTGAAGGATCGTTTCATCAGTGGCTATGCATGGTTCAGCTTGAAGGCAGAGATTTAGAAAAGGAATTTTCTTCCATAACCGAGCCTAGGAAAGCAGGGAATCTGCTGGATCTGAATGGCGACCACAGGATCAGAGGCAAAGCATGCAAGCTCCCAGACAAGGACAGGGCCTGAGCCACGGAAGGCGAGTTCTGCAGATCACAAGCAGGGAGTGCACGGGAGGATTGCAGCAAGGACCACGGCAGAGAAGGTGCTGCTCAACCCTGTGGCTCTGTGTCCTGACCACAGCCCTGGACCGCAGCACCCTGGAAAGCTGAATCACATCTGTTGTAATACCAAAGGAGGGAGAGGCCCCTGCTGAAAGCCTCAGAACTTGCAGACTGCAAACTGAAAACTAGCCATGATGCCACAAGTGCTGAGTTCACAGTGTTGGAATCGCAACCAGTGTCCACTGGTAGACCTAAAGAGGATACTTGGAAGTGAATCGTGAGCTCTCCCAGGAGCTAGACTGTCAACGAAACACATTCCAGGGAAGTCAGGGACCCTCCTTGCCAGTCATTAGGCAGGGAGGAGAACAGCAATGAGATCAAGTCTCAGAAAGCAGTGGCCACAGCTCCCCACCACTACAGCACAGGTGTGAGAAGGCCCGCTTCACCATGATATGGGGTACATAGAGAGTGAAGAATGTAAACACCTTAAGACACAGAAGGTCATGACCACTAGACCAATACTGCAACACTTAATTAAAGGAACATTAGAGATAGGAAGATGTACAGCTCCACAGAACTCTGAGTAAAGGGAAAAACAGAAAGAAGAAAATGAACTAACAAGACTATAAAAGAAAATAATCAACGGTGTAGCATCATAATGATGACAAGATGTAGCAGAGATAGCACTATAATTTAACATACAATATTAATGTTTTCAAATCTCCTATCAAAAGATGCAGGTTGGCCAATTTGATCAAAAAAGAAAACCCAACAATTTATTGCTTGCAAGAAACACACTTTACCCACAAATAAACACACAGACTGAAAATAAAAGGATGGAAATCAATACTTCATGCAACTGGACCCAGTACAAATAAGGTTATCTATACTATTAACAGACACAGCAGATTTCAAACCAAAATGGATCAGAAGAGACAAAGATGACTGAATAAAATATATACTGTTTAAGGGAGCAATCCAACAGGAAGAAGTCACAATTATCAATCTACATATACCTAATATGGAGGTACCTAATTTTATAAAAACAAAACTACCAGACATGAAAGGAGAAACAGGCCTCAATACAATTATAGTAGGGGATTTCAACATCACACCATCACAAATAAACCAAACACTTAACAAAGAAACATTAGAGATCAATCGCACTGTAGAACAATTGGATATAACAGTTATTTGCAGAGTATTCCATCGAACATCAAAAGAATACATTTTTTTCTCAGAAGCAGAGAGGTCTTTCCCAAAATAAACCATGTTACAGGCCATAAGCATGATTAAGTATGTACAAAGGAGTTGGGTTAAGTCCTTGCATACTTTCAGATGATAGTGCAATAAAACTGGAAATCAATAGCAAAAGAAACTACAGGAACTACACAAACATATGGAGACTAAATAACATATTGAACAAACAATGAGTAACAGAAGAAACCAGAGAAGAAATGAAAATGTTCCTAGATTCAAACAGCAATGGTAGCATATCATAACAGAATCTGTGGGACACAATGAAAGCATTGTGAAGAGGGAAATTTATAACCACAAATGCATACGTTAAATGAACAAAGGAATCCCAAACAGACAATTTAGTGATGCACTTCAAGATCCCACGGAAATAAGAACTAAAAATGGAGGAATGACTCAGCAGTTAAAGCACTTGCCTAGCAAGCACTATGTCAAGCGCTAAGTACTCGGGTTCAATTCCCCAACAACACATAAGCTGAGTGTAGTGGTGCACACCTGTAATTCCAGCACTCAGGAAGCTGAGGCAGGTGGATTGCAGAGTCCGAGACCAGCCTGGGCTCCATAGTGGGTTTAGGACCAGGCTGAGCTACAAATCGAGACACTGTTTCAAAAAAAAAAAAAAACAAAAAAAACAAAAAACAAAAAAATCAAAATCAAAAAATAGTAGAAGAAAAGAAATTAGAAAGATTATAGCTGAAATTAGTGAAATTGAAATAAAAAATAGAAAAGATCAATAATTCAAAGAGTTGGTAATTTGAAAGAATAAATGATTGCTAAACCTCTAGTTAACCTAACCAAAAGAAGGAAAGAAAATCCCATATCAATGCAATTAGAAATGAAAACAATAATGTTACCATGGACACAGCTGAAATTAAGAGAAATATAAGGAACTATTTTGTAAACTTATACTCCAATAAACTAAAGAACTTAAAAGAAACATAAAAAAAATTTGTAAATATATCCCAAATACCACAACTGAACCACAAAGACATTAAAAGCTTTGAATCAATCCATAACCAGCACAGAAATCAAGGCAGTAAAAGAGTCTCTCCTACCTTCTAGAGAAGTCCAAGACCAGAAAGATTCCTAGAATTCTATTAGTACTTTGGAGAAAAGCTATCACCACCACTTTTTAAACTGTTTCATGAAATGGAAAGAGAAGGAAATAGACCATTTTGTTTCTGGAAATGAGCATTACCCTGATATCAAAATCAGATAAAGATTTAACCAGGAAAGAAAACTATAGGTCAATCTCCTTAACAAACACAGATGCAAAAACCTCAATGAGATACTCCTGAGCAGAATTCAACAAATCATTTAAAAGATCACACATCATGACCAAGTTGGCTTCATTTCAGAGATGAACTGGATGGTTCAACATATGTAAAGCAATTAATGCAATACACCACACAAATAAAAGCACAAAGAAAAACCATATGATCACCTCAGTAGATGCAGAAAAAATCTTTGATAAAAATCAAATATCTATTCATGATTTAAAAAAAAAAAACCCTGAGAATTGTGGGGCTGAGGGAGAGGGCCAGAGGTGATTAAGAGGCCAGAGAGAGGAATGCAAAGTTGCTACAGTATATATATATATATATATATATATATATATATATATATATATATATATATACATATATACAAAATTATTAAATTTAATGTAGCCTTTGTGTATCACATATACATACTAATTAAAAACGAGTGGGGAAAAATATTGTCACTGAGAAAAAATAAGAACATTATACACTCTTGAAAGTTAAAATGGCACTATTGCAATAAAAAGCACAACCAAGCCACAGGCAAAACCAAAGACATACCATTGGCACTCAGAGTAACAATAGTCACACACACATAAATTGGATACTTCAATTACATTCATTGCTGTGAACTGCTAATAATAGCTGCAAAAATCAGTAATTATAGGAAGAGGATGGACCACACTATAATAGGTAGATAACCTATGCTATTATAATGTTGTGGAACAAACTCCTACTTTCAGGGCCACTAAACAGAGTTTGTAGTTTCCCCTCAAATTTCCTCATTTATTTCTGAAACTCAGAGCTGCTCATATTCTATAGAGAGGCTTCCTAGGATCTGAGAATTTCTGTGCTAAATCTGGACAGTACCAAAAAGACTGAGACAACCCGCCACCCACCTGAAGAGCCTGAGACATAGTAGAAGCCAGCCACTTCTATGCACCAGTGCTTTGCACAAGCTAAGCAGTAGCCACCTGGCTGTTTAACCAAAACAATCACAAACTGACCAATTGTATTTGGAAAAAGTAACACATTGAAATGTTTGTCCTTGATCTACTTTCAGTAGAACATACCTCTTATTTTTATTCATCTACAGAATGGGATTTCTTCATAGGCAACAGTGGAATTCAAAATTTTGTTAGTTTTTCTCAATAACCAAAGGTGGAAGTTGAGGTTTTATGCTATGATATCTGTAAATTCCAGTTGGTGCAAGATATGCTAATGAAGTTTCTTTACCATGCCACAAGCTATGGTTTCATCTCTGTAGTCATGTAGCTAGCCTTCCTGCCATTTTGATATGTGTAAGGTGACTAAACCAAGCTTTGTGCCAATTTGCACAATCACAGAAAATAAGTTATATACCTAGATATTTGGAAAGCATCTTCACAAAGAGGATTTCCCCACAGACTAAGTCGGTATATAAGCCCTTTTACAGATCTATAAATGAAAAGCTAGTAAACTGGAAAGTAGGCTCTCAGACACTGATGTAGATTGAATTTTTAACGCTTTCCGAGAGCTCTTCATTTGGGATCTTGGTGAACAAGGAGAACCTCGGAATCCTAGGTAATGGATGTTCCTTCCTGTTTAAATATGCAGCGTGAGTAAAGTGCTCCTTAACCAAGACTACTTTACTTTGAATATGCAGCTAATATCTGGTTCAATAAGAAATTCAGATATTTTGAAGAATCCTGAATCCCGAGCCTTCGCTATGAGATGTGCCCAATCACTGAGCACAGGCAGTCAAGCACTTTATTTTCTCTCCTTTTCTATTTACTCTGAGTGGAAAGTACAAGGGTAAAAGATTTTTGCCCAATTCATCATTGCTTTAAACCATATTAAGCGAGTTATTTGGGTGAAATTTGTGTTTTCCAACTGTTTACTGAACAACTATTTTTTTTAACCTCATAAGAAAAGCAGAAGAAACAAACTAGAAGCCAGGAAAACCAGAAGTTAGTCTTGGCCGAGCTCCTCTCCATCTCTGATCTTCAGTGGCTCAAGTAGCCTTTCCTCATGGAAAGACGCCCATCTATCACAGGCTAAGGGAGAAAAGTTGGAAGAATCAGTCTCTTCTGCAGATTTCACCTTCCAACCAGATACAAAGAGTCAATGGTCAATTTTCCCAGAGTTCTTGGACAAATGTTCACTTTCCCTGGTCACAGTGCTAATAATGCCTATGGCACTTAAAAGTACAGACTGTGTAAACAAACGTATAGTTGTATAGAGCATACAAATTAAATGGAATCTTAGGGGAGAAATGCCTTATAGAATTAAAAGTCATAATGAAACATTTTCTAGTCTTTATCAACTTTGATTCTAATTAAGCTACTTTGTAATAAATATGACTAAAACTTGAGGTTTCAAATATTTAGAATAACCCTCTAAGTAATGCAAAATAATAATATCCAATGTTAAAATGTTTAATATGTTCTAAATGTTTTAACTATTTATTTCTCCTAATAATCTTCTGAAATAACTATCATTATTACTTTCATTTTTCTGATGAGAGAATGAAGTCAACAGATTTAAATAAGTTGAACCAAATTATAAAACTAGTAAATGGATTGTCTTAGTTTCTTTTTCATTGCTGTGACTCAGTACCCGACACGCACAAGCTTAGGAAAGGAAAGGTTTATTTTAACTCACAGTCTCGAAGGTCACAGTCCATTCCGGGGTGGTCAGCAACAGTCGAAGTACATGGCAGAGAGAGAGGTGGAGGCAGCTTCCCCGGACAAGCAGGAAGGCAAGCTGAGGCTAGTTGAGACTAGTCCCAGTCCTCCAGGTGCAGCTTATATATCTGTTTAGGTCTCCGCCCAGTAACCACTCCCTCCTGCACCCAGGTGTGGCCACTACACACCGTTAATCCCAAGTTAACTGTAATCCACCCCTCCAGACCAGACCCCAATCCACCAACATCACATGGTTCCATTAAAATACATGAGACTTTTGGGGGACACTCCAGATCCTAACCGCAACATAGATGATCTTGAATCAAATCTTATTTGATATTCTAAGCACATATAACAATAAGTTATTCTCAGTAAGTAGCAATTACAAATGTTTGTGTTTCTTAAAAAAAAACTTAACCAATAATATTTTAATGTGATTTGCAAAGCAGCTGCTCTGGCAGGAGGCTATGTTGACCAGTATTATTGAAATCATTTAAGCTCCAGAAATTTAAATAGACTGCCTTTGGATACACTTATGATCAAGCAAGTTTCTTCTCCAGCCAGCTCTTGGGAGGTCTACAGCCAGTAGTTTTCATAAAGCATCTGACCCCGAAGACCCAGTTTTAAGTCCTAATCATCACGCACAGAGCTGTTGGCTTGCTAGTGCTTCTCTCAGATCTCCGGAAGCACATGTGCTGTGTGGAATCACCTGAGGCAAGTGGGTCCTAGGTTTTTCTTTCTTTTTTTTTTTCTGTTGAGTATGCAACTGTACCTCCTCAGTCTTTATTTCTGTTAAATGTATAACTATATCTCACTTTACCTTATTCCAGTTGAGTGTGTAAACATACCTCCTTAATTATAACTTCACTCTTAAAATTCAGAATGCAAGGGAGTCTCACAATTCTCCAGTCTCCTTTAAATAATGCCTAAGTTCATTCTTTGAACCCTATTTTTATGCGTTAGGAAATAGAAGCACAAAAGATGCTTTATTTCTCTGACCACATTCAAGCTATGCAGTCACAGCATGAATATTTGTTCAGGATATTATAAATGTGCTCCTCGATTGTACTTTATAATAGTTTCATCCACATTCTTGATGTCTTAATCATAGATATAAGGAGTCAAAAATGGAATGATGGGGACAGAGACACACCAGAGATTCAAGCCTCAACTTTAAGGGACAATTTCACCTAATCCACATCCTAAGGCAAGAAATGTGAATTGTTGTTTGCTATCTGTCAATTTTTATTAATGTTGGCAAGTATATGTCTATGCTAGCCAGATTCAAGTGTATTATAATTGTGGCCCAGAAGTTGAAGGTTTGAATATTTCTATATATGAGCAATAACAACTAATGATAAAACAATTTTAACAATATACTGTAGTAAAAGCAATCTGAATGCTATCTCTCAAAAGTCTCAGTGTGCTTCACCCATCCTTGTGATGCTGTGGACAAAATAATGCCACAAGATAAGGTGACATGAGGTGAATGAGCTCGATATTATGAGGTACCTTACTCAGTGTCAGTTGCATGACCACAAGCACTGTGACACCCTGTGACAGCCGACCTGACAGGTCTGTTGATGCCAAATGACTAATAGGTGAGGAAGGCATATGACACAAATACATGGGACAAAGAAGATTTGTGTCCTACGGTGCGCAGAGTGGGATGGCTTATGGCTTCATTGTATTACTCAGAACAGCACACTGTTTAAAATGAAAACATTGTTTATTTCTAAAAAATGTTATTTAATATTTTGAAATAGAAGTTCACTGTGGATAACCAGAATCATAAAAATGGAAGTAGTGGAAAAAAGGGGAACACTTTACCTCTGGTTAAGAGAGATTGCAGTGGAGAAATTTCCCCAAGACCCTCAGATCTACATTGAGATTTTTAGAAATCTATGTAAATACAGTCCTTTAAATTGAGGGGTTGGGAGCTAATTGTATTTTCATCTTCACTGTTATTTTTAAAGTCCATTTCTCCTTTGTTACCTGCCCTTACTGCCCCCCTTACCTATTAATGTAATATTAATATATGCGCTAGGTAATATCTCCAAATGGTCATGAATCCCCCAGGGAAAGGCTTCCTGTAATCCCCTAGTAAAATCCTAACTGCAAAGCTGTGATTTCAAACAGTCAGCAGGGGACTCCTGAGACAGAAAGTGGCCTACCTACTGTCTAGCATGACTCGGACACTAAGAGTAGCACGGGGATCCATCTGCACAGTGTGAGAGGAGTCTAGTAAGATTGTCTGGAGCCCAGAGAAGAGCCACAGAAATGGTGAAAGGGTTAAAGAGTTAAACTAAGGAGGAGAGATCAAAAAAGTTGGAGCTATTAGTCCAGAAACAGGAAAACTCTTGGTAACATGGTAACTCTCCTCAACCCTTGCCGTGAAAGCACTTCTCCCCAGGACTTTCTGTACATCGCCATAGAGACTGTAACTGAAATGAAATTAAAGTGCCTCAAGAAATTTCAAGTGGGTAAGTGGAGGAACTTTTCAAGAAGCATAAGTAGTTAAAAACAGTTGCACATATTGGAGTTCTGAAAAGCTTTTTAAATCAGTCATCTATGAATCGATGAGAGTTAATTTGTGTTTTCCAAGTCAGGGTTTTTTGAACTAACAACTGGAGTTTTGTTGTTGTTTTGATTTTGCCTTTTGTTCTCACAAGGGTCACGAGCCTCTCCCAGAATCTTATGAAAGCTACAGACTATCTCAGAAAAATGTATGTGTTCACAGAGTTTCTGGAGTTCTTTAAGAGCCCTGATAAAACGACACCTTCAGATGCTGTTAGCTAAGCAATTCTACGGGAGGCATTGAGGTACTTGGGAGTAAGGAACTCTCTGTGTTTTGAGTGTCACACTCTTATCTCCAATTATCTCTGACTTTTGGGATCAGGCTGTAATCCCTAAGCTGTCATCCTTCTCGCTCTACATCTCATCTAGACACTAGCCCACAGCTGAAACAGTGCATGTTGTCTGGGCAGGGAGCAAAACTACTCTTGTTAAAGTAAATATAGATTGTGATTGTCCCAGAAACTGCCTTTCCTAAGTCTCTGATCTCTGATATGCCAAGCCTCAAGGATCACACCTGGGACCACTGCCATGCTTGCAACTCCATATGACCTTCAGCAGAAACCAGCCAGAACTGCCACACTGACCAAACACATCAGCCTAATGGAGGAACCACGAGGCCCTTCCTAAACAACTTGGCCAAGCACATTAAAGCTGTCCTGCTAAGTAGTTTTTTTTAGATTACAGTTTTGCATACCAGTTTGTCTTAAGAATCCCAGTGTAGAACACCAAGTCAGAAAAATAGAAAAAAAGACAGATTTTCTGTTTAAATTTCTTGTATCCTTTTGCTACCTAAGCTTCCACCACACTGATGTTCCTAAGTACCTATCGCCATCACCATCTTAAAGAAAAAGTTAACTGTAAAACTTTAATGTCTCCATATTTAGAACTGCTCCATGACCATCATTCATGATTTAACTCATGTGTGAATCGTGTTTTGCAGAACCTCTAGAGGGATGTAACAGGATCACAGCCAAAAAGCCTTTCTCCAAAATCAAACTAATACGAGGTTCCTTTGGTGTCACTTACTAGTCCTGTAAATTGACTTTAGTTTTCTCCTCCATAAAATGGGGAAAATGATAATTTTTGTTTCATGGAGTTGTAACAAAATTTAAATAAGTGAAAACACAGTAAGTCTTTTAAAATGTACTTGGCACACAATCAGTGTCCTCTAGAAGAGTATCCATGCATGTTGTTTTCTCATACATTGTCTCATCTGCTGCCCTTGACAGCACTTGTGGAGAAGGCAAGGCAGAGTTAACGCCACAGCTATTGAGAACAAAGATACGTAGAGATTAAATAACTGACCAAGGGCTGCAGGAATGGCTCAGTGGTTAAAGCAAATGCTAAGTCAAGTACTAAGTACAGAAGTTTGATTCCCCAGCACCACATAAACTGCAGTAGCGAGGCTGAGGTATGAGGATTGCCATGAGTCCAAAGCCAGCGTCGGCTCCATAGTGAGCTCAGGACCAGCCTGGGCTTTAGAGCAGGACCCTGCCTCAAAAAAAAAAAAAAAGAGTAAAAATAAATAAATAACCGATCACAGACAGGCAATGGATAAATGTATAAATTTAACAGTGGAATGTTACAATTTCCTTTATGCCTTTGGTTCAGTGCTTTATTAGGTAATAGACTGAGAGTTTTATGAAAATTATAAGTTATTTTTCTCTCAGCTCCTCTCACAAAGTACTTATCTACAAGTTACTTCAGTTTGTGTTTTTTCTACACTAGAGTTTGAACTCAGAGTCTTCTCACAAAGCTACAGTCCCAGCATAAATTTTTGTTTCTATTTTGAAACAGGATCTTGCTAAATCACTAAGTTTTCCAGGACGGGCTTCAATTTGTGATCCTCTTGCCTCAGCCTCACAGAGCGTGTTACAGGAACCACTAGAGAATAAAATTACAGGACTGCCTACGATTTTGAGAACTCAAGGAAAATGGGAAGCCTATTTTGAAATCTCCCTGACCCCTATTTCAAATTCCCTGTTGTTTTCAAGAACTTCAGAAGTATCTATTATTTCTGAAGGGAATCATTCTTCTCATATTTCTTTCTCCAGTTTTAAAGTGCTTTTCTGGCCCGGGGTTTAGGGTAGTTCTCAGTGATTAGAACACTCACCTAGCACTGCATAAACATTAGCCAGCCAGGATGATGCATGCCTGCAATACCATCACTCAAGAAGCTAAGGCAAGAAGATTGCCGTGAGTCTGAGGCCAGCCTCAGACTGGGTTACAGAGTGAGACTCTGTCACAAGATAAAAATAAATAAATACATAATTTGTCTCTCCATGATCATCAGCCTACATGGCGACTAGACTACTTACAATACATCTTAAGCTGCTTCTGGCTGTCCCTCTTCTCCATGTGAATCAAGGTCACTCCACTCGTTCTTGAATCCTTAGTGCCTGTTACCTCAGTCTCCCAATCCTTTCCTGCTTGCTTCCGGCCTGCCTTCTGCTTACACAGATAGAAAAGAAAGCAGTAAGTCCCAGTCGCATGTCTAGCCTACGCCTTCTTAATCTACAAAAAATATAAATTAATGAAGAATGATGGCCAGATTTTAAAAGCTGCAAGAATTTAAGTAACTACCAATATTTTGAGGCTCATTCAATCCTTCATTTAGATCATGCACATGTAAACAACTTTAACCCAAGTATTTAGAATATTTTTGTTCTCTTATTATTACTAGTTTGATTACCAAATCTTCATCAGTAATACTCACCATTAAGTTTAGGTTATTTCTACTTGCTCTTCATTCAGAATAATGAGAATAAAAAGAATATATTCATCCAGAAATTTGACAAGATAGTCTTACTTATGTTGGTTACTCACGGTAATGATTCACTTTCTTGGAAGAGAAGCGGTTATATGCATTCACATCACTGATGTCAGATGAATTTTATGCGATCCCGGAGTACAGAAATAGCAAAAGTCTAACTGGAATTATTGGTACTCACCCATATGTGATCCATACTGACAATTCCTTAAAAACCAAAGTACAACTATACCTTGAGCCAAAGCAGTGTAAGCTGTGCCTTGACATTCAAGCTTTCTAGGAAGGAAAAAGTGGCTTGTCAAACTATGGATAAAAATTTCATTTTAACACTGTATGTTGGTCTTTCAAATTCCTCTAAGGCCATTTTCATTTTGGTAATATTATACTGGAATCCTGCAATCCAGAGTAGACAATACCTCCTGATTCATCCATTATGAAGCAAACAAGCAAGAAAGAAAGAAGAAAAGAGATTGCTCTTTCTAAAGTAATGTAATACAAATTATTCTATAAATTTATGAACCATAGAATGATAACTACATGAAAAATAAAAAGAATGTTTAAACTACTGTAAAATAATTAGTATTTAATTGTCATGCAAAAATAAAGCGTAAATAAACTTTTGAATTAGTGCAAGACATT
This sequence comes from Ctenodactylus gundi, assembly GCA_004027205.1. Classification (NCBI taxonomy): domain Eukaryota; kingdom Metazoa; phylum Chordata; class Mammalia; order Rodentia; family Ctenodactylidae; genus Ctenodactylus; species Ctenodactylus gundi. Next base: position 197,761 of record PVKB01002528.1, read on the forward strand.
CTTAAGAAAGAAGAGGTACAATTTTTCAAGTAAGAAGTTTCCATAAACTTTCTACATGCTGAGGTATCTGTCGGAATATCTTATGATGTCTAAGTTCATCAAACTTAATATAGATTAACGAATGAATAAAAGAACATATAGAGGTAAGTACATCATAAAAGAAGTCTAGTATAATATTGATGATAAATACAAAGATGTTCTCTTTAAGATTAATTTTTTCCTATTCGGGATATTCAAAATAAAATACTGAAGGAAGGTAAGAATAATAGTTTCCAGTTGCCAAATGACCCTTTTGTTTGTTTCTCTTCTCAATGAGTTACGTTCAGAAGAACGCCGAGGTCTGCTCTGAAGGCGGCAGGGAGAAGCGAGCTGTGGAAGGCAGCTCAGAGCCTCAGCAAGGGCGGTTCCCAGGCACTTATGCCATGTGTTTCTACCACATGCAACAACCTCCCTGACAGTTTTATCAGAGAAACAGTAATAGATGGAGTTGGTATCAACAGAAGTAGTGTAGATGTATGAATAGACAGGAGATCTATTATGGAAACTGGCTCCCATGATTATGGAGACCAAGAAGTCTCACAGTATGCCAACAACACATTGGAGAGTCAGGAAAGTCAAAGGTGTAATTCCGTCAAAGAAAAACAAGGAGCCTGTTGTTGTAAGTTCCAGATCAAATCTCAAAGACTAAAGAGGCTAAACCGCCCAAGTGCACAAGCAGAAGAAAATAAGTATTGTACTTCAAATGGAGAGAGTAAATGCAACCTTTCTCCATCTTTCTGTTGTGTTCAGGCTTTTAATGGACTGAAAGATGCCCATCCACAGCCGGGAGGGCAATCTTATTTGCTAATTCAAATGCTAATATTTCCATCAGACATACCCAGAAACATTGTTTTACCAGCTCTCCGGGAATCCCTTGATTTAGTTAAGTTGTCTAACATATACAATTAGTTATTATAAATACCATGCTCCAAAACAATCCCCATTTCAATAGTTACTGAGAACCCACTAGGAGTTAAGTAACTTACAAAGAAGGCAAAAAGATGCATCCAACAACTCAACTCTCCTGCTTCCATGGAGACATAACAATTATATATAGCAGAATAAGTGCTGTAAGATGTAGGTCAGCTGCTAGGGCAGCCATCGGCGAACACTACAAAGCAGAAGCTAGGAAAGTACACAGGGCATACTGTTTATGCCAACTAGATCACGCAGAGTAGAGGCTACCTCATATTTAAAATAAACTGGACTGGTGGTCGTCAAGACCTTTTGAAGGTACTGATCTAAAGCTAGCGGTTAGGAACAACAGGCCTACAGAGTACAAGTGTCCTTTGAAATCATGTGTTTGAACTGGCCAAAGCAATCATCACATTATGGGTGAGTTAATTGTATAATAATTAAGTGTTTTAGATGGGTCCAATAGTCCAGGCCTGTAATTCTAGCACTCTGGGAAAATCACAAGTTTGAGCCCAACCTGGCAACTTAGCAACTTGGAGAAAATCTGTCTAAAAATCAAAAAACAAAAGTGGTCTGAGAATTCAGCTTAATGTGAAGGGGCTGGGCTCTGTCCTCAATACCACAATTAAAAAAAAAAAAACAAAGAAACACATACATACATACATGTGTTACCAAGTACCCCAGATTAATTTTTGAGTTGATAATTTTGTATGGCTCGTGAGTAATGTCTTGAGTATACAAATGACCAAATGACCTTTGGCAGAAAAAGGTTCCCCATGCCCCACCCCCTGATAAACATCAGATCCAAATGTCCTTGTCATACTAAATCCATGGCCAAAACAGAGAACCATGAATTGAATCAACACTACTCTTACAACCCTCTGAAAGAGCAAATATTTGCATTTACGTCTGTAGGGGCTTTTATTTATTTATTTATTTATTTATTTATTTTTTTGACACAGGGTCTTGCTCAGCAATCCAGGCTAGTCCTGAGTTCAGTGTGTAGCCCAGGCTGGCCTCAAACTCACAGCAATCCTCCTGCCTCAGCCTTCCAGGTGCTGGGATTACAGGCATGCACCACTATACCCAGCTCGAGTTTTGGAATAGAACTCAGAGCCTTGAGCTTGCTACTTAAGTACTTTACGCACAAAGCTATTCTTCCAGCTCTCATATATTGTATATTTTCAAAACAGTTTTAAAATTTTTAAATATTGTACCTTTCACAGTCTTTAGAGAAGACAATATTACCCTTATTTAATATCTAAAATTTTGTCATTTATTATATAACAACTTTATGTATAACTACATATTGTATATTAATATATGCTAAGTTTATATAAAATATATGAATCACAAATTTACTACATACAAACTATAAGGTGTTTTATATCAAATCTATACTTTTGCAATTTTATAACTTAGTATTTGCCTTTCCTGTTACAGCTGAACCCCCTGAGGGTTTGTCTGGTTTTTGACATTGTTATACGCTCATGCTGGGTTAGCGTAGGGCTAAGCACACAGTTGGCATTTGGTACAAATTGGTTGAATGAATGTTTAATGAATTTTACACGTGAGAACACAGAAGTTAAGCGACCTACACACAGTGAACCAGATAGTATGTGGAAAAGACAAAGACTGATCAAAAGCCACCTGTCTCCTCTAAGCCTTTGCCAGGTTCGCCACTGTCATAAGAGCGTAATGAGAAAAGAGGAAGAAAGATGGTGTTTTCTTCCTTCCCACTGCCGGCCCACACGTTCTCTCCCCGTCATCCCCACCTTCTCACCGTCAGCGGACCCGTCAATCACAGGGTCCTCTGGGTCCACTTCAGGAAACAGCTCCAAAGACGAGTCTGGGCGACGGATCGGACCCCTCTAGGGTCGTGACTCATGAGCTGCCTCCCTCTCCTTCACTGTAATGAGCTGGCAGGTTGCACCTTTGATGAAAATTTCTCCTCATTTTTTAGGCTAGATTTTTCTAAAAAGATTTTTCCTTTTGACTTAGGATCACTTTGGCTAAAATACCAGAAGGAGAGTCAGGTAAAATGTCTCATACCCACTTCAATAACATTGGCCTTGCCTTAATAAAAGAATTTCCACTTATTCAGGAATGGTTACGATATAGTATAAAACACGGCCTATAAGATGAAAGCAGGTGCCAGTATGAATCAGGAACATAATTATCCGAGGCTCTACTTGAGTGAAAGAAAGCTAAGGAAGAGCTGGGGAAAGGGCTCGGCAGTTAAAGCATTTGCCTAGCAAGCGTAAGGCTCGGGATTCTGTTTTCCAGCAGCACTCAAGCCATGTGTGGTGGCTCAGGCCTATAATCCCAGCACTTGGGAGGCTGAAGCAGGAGGATTGCCATGTGTCTAATGCCAGTCTGGGCTACACAGAGTTCAGAACCAACTTGGAATACAGAATAAGATCTCATCTCAAAAAGAAAAAAAGGAAAGGAAAGCAAAGAGAGCTAGAGAAGATTTTTCTTCTCCAAGAAATTTTCTCCACGTTCCCTAAGGTTTGGTGCTTGAAATGTTTATATTAATAAAGGACTGGATTTATTCACCAAAGATGCTGCTGAAACAACACTGTTCTTTTTATAGGAAAATCACCATAAGGTACTATCGTAAAAGAAAAAAAGTTCATGTTAATATTACAGAATAGTCATGCCCCACTATACTCAAAGAAAGGAATTACAATAGTTTAGATCTGAACTGTTCCGCCGAAGCCTCATGTACCTGGAAGATGATTGGAATGTCAAGGTTAACTTGATCCTGGATTAGTATGTTGATTTTACATGCCACTAATCAATACACTGTGACCACTGAAGAGATTATGTCAACTTGGGGCAATTAGGAAACACTCACAGCAGAGCTTGTAGGTGTGTGGGGGTGATTTATGGGCCAGCAAATGAGAAGAGCACCCACCCTGGCTGTGGGAGGACCAACTGAGAGCTCGAACTGTATAAAAGAAAGGAAGAAGAAAAATTGCTACAGCTTTTCTTCTCGGAAAGCTCTTGCCTTTCACAGTTGTCTAGGGACAGTGACTTGCGTGCTACACACCCCAGATTTTCATCACAGATTTGCTCCAGTATTAATTTGTGCCTGTCTACCTGTCACCAATCTCCAGTCTTCACCACTGTTCTTCAAGAGCTGAGACCGGCCGCAGACTCTCTCCAGCTGTCCTGCAGTCCTGGACCAATGTTCCATCCACTTTGTGGCAGAGCAGCCACTGGGCCCTTCAGCTCTCGCACATGCAGGCTGCCATCTTACACTAACTCTGTCCTCGGACTTGTAAGCCTTCCAGCTAGACCCCTTTTTCTTAAAACTTCTGTCAATTCTGCCTTTTGTAGAACCCAATCTAATACATATTGCCGTGGTCAGAAGGAATGGATCAATGAGCGTGTAGTGTGGAAGAACATACTCTTAGCCAAGTTCCTCTCCGGTCTCTCTGCTTCCTGTGTTATTATGTCATAAACACACTTTTCTCTAGCTAGGCCTTCCAGTGTGTTCTTCCACCATTGCCAGCCAGCCATGAATGGAGGAGACCTTCTGAAGCTGTGACCTAAGATAAACCATTCCCCTCTCATGTTGTGGGTGTTGACTGTGTGTCCCAGTGATAAGAAAGTAACCAAGGCAGGACTATAAATCAGAGAGACTCCAGGGTAACAATCACCAGTGGTGGCTTTATTTGTCTATGTCCCGTCCCACTGTTCTCATCATCTTTCGTCTTGAGTATTAACTGGCTTTCTGGCTCTAATTCCCTAAAATTTCCAAACTTCTCATTCATTCTCCAACTGTCAACAGAGTGCTAAATTGAAAACAATAAATCTGACAGTGTCATTCTCATACCTAACATTCATCTGTAGCTCACCATTCCTAATGTTGAAATTCAAAATCAGCAGCATTGAAATAATGTGGCCTGTTTCTTTTGTGTTTTTCAAGTCACACCTCCCTTTCTCTCCCACAGGCACCCAGATATCTCATTAACCATTTCCAGAAGAAAAACAGAAGACTTCCACTAAAAGCTTGTTAGCCCTTTCTGTTTTTACAGCTTTGTTGACAATATTAACAATTAAAGTTTCTGACTCCTTTAAAAAATTCTAGAATCTTTGCTAAATGCTTTAAACATATCATTTAACTTATTTAATAATTTTATCCAAATCCAACTTATATGTACGTTCTTGTATCACACCTTTTTATTTTTCCTTTCTTTTGGCAAAATAAGATTGAAATTTGTCATGGTTAAGCAACATGACCTACCTGGTCATAAGCATTACATTTAAACTTCAAACTCAGATCTGCTGAGGTCCACAGCACAAGCTAACAACCACAATATAATGATTGCTAAACATAGAGAGATGTATTGAAAATGTAAACTAAACTGAAAAGTCATATTCCATTTGACCCAGTGATACCTCTTTTAGGTATCTTTCTAATAGAATTAAAAGCACCATATCACTGGAATACATGTATTCTCATGTTTATAGAAGCACAACGAATAAAGAAGAAGCCAAAATATCCATCAACAGACCAAGGGCCAAAAATTATGATATATATATATATATATATATATATATATATATATATATCATATATATATATATGATATATAATATACATATATAATAGAATACTACTCTCCCATAAAGACAGATTTGAATCATTTGCAGTTATACAGGTACAATCTGAGACGATTATGATTAGTGAAGTGAATCAGATTCAGAAGATTAAATATGTCATGATTTCTGTAGTATGACACACCCAAGAGTATAAATGAATAATAGAGACAAATGAGCAAGATGTGGAAATTAGGGAGGATGATGAAAAGGGTGAAGGGTGTGAAAGGAAACGGGGAGGGATAGGGAAGGGAAGGGAAGTTGCCGTGATATATATGTGCACAAAATTCTCAAGTTCAGTGTAACCTTTATGCACCACATAGGCCTACTAATAAAAATGGGGAAGAAACAGAAAATGTAAATTTAGTAGTTGCACTTTAGGATCTGGAATGGAAACACAATTCAGACTCATTGCGGCACTCAAAATTTTACTAAAAGAAGATTTTTGGAAATGTGACATGTGTGACATAAGAATATATGTTTATTTATTGCTCTAGTAGAAGTGCAGAATCCATTAGTGGTTCCTTGTAGATAATAAGTGTTTGTGGACTGATCAAGAAGAAAAGCAATTTTTAAGAAATTCTGCAGTCCACCATTCCAAATAGATTCTCAGAACATGTTAAGTTAAGCAACACTAGCAAAATGTTATGTACTGATATAATAATAATTAGTTCCTCTAGAAATTGCTAATACAAAATGATGCTGTGGAAATATAGTATTGGCCAGCTGTGGGCTGCTCTAGAAGCTGGCAAATACATTTCATTACATTTCACTGAGATTTTTCTTTTTAGAACTCCTGAAGGAAATGCTTTTCTGGAATGATTTTGCTTTGCTTAAGAAATTATAACTTAATATTTGATCCAGAAATTGTGACAGCACTACATTATTTTTCCTTCTCATATCATCTAGCTGATGCATTAAAGTCAGATCTGTGATTTGCCCTCAGCAGAAGAATTTAAGTTCATGGTGAAAAGTTGACCCCAAATATTTGTTTCACTTTCTAGATCTTCTTTTTTTCCATTGCCTAATTTCTCATAACTATACTCATATTTTTACTTTGTGCCATTTATTCATTTTATTCCACAGATCTTGAGTAGGACCATGGGTGCCTAGGATATTAGTTAAGCACATTTCTGAATATGTCTATGAGGGTATTTCTGAGATGATTTGTATTAGGGCAGCAGATTGAAAGAGGACAACCTGCCCTGTTCAAAAATTCACCATTCAGTGGGCTTTTGGCCCAAAAGGAAGGCAAGGGGAGGAAGCAGCACGTCAAGCACTTGCAAGCTTGATTCTGTTTGTGTAGGTGTGTCTTCTGCAGCTATCACTGTCTGTGAACATCAGATTCAAGTGTCTTCCATCTTGCAATGCAGATGCACAGTTGAAACTCTCCACGGAGCTTCCAGGCCTTTGGTTGCAGATTGGGGTTGCATCCTCATTCTTCTTGTTCTGCAACTTCCAATTTCTTCAACTGAGAAGCTACTGGATTCTTTAGCTCTCCATTGTGTACAGTCTTTGTAAACTGGACCATCTAACCTCAAGTCTGTAAGCTAACCTAATAAATCCCCTTTCTGTATATATATATATATATATATATATATATATATATATATATATACACACACACACACGCGCGCACACGCACACACACACACACACGCGCGTGCGCACACACACACACACACACACACACATACACTAAATATATATATATTGGTCAGATCAACAAAAAGCTGTCTAACACAGAAAATTGGTACCAGATAAGTGAGGTCATTATTACATTCAATTGACCATGTGGTTCAGAAGCCTTTGGAATTGTGGAAAAGCTTGTAAAAGTTTGAAGATATAGGCCAGAAAAATTCTAGATGGTTACAAACAGATGGACACCATTGGTGACTCACTGAACCAGAACACTGGTAGGAATGCAGACAGTTAAGACTCTGCTCATGAGGTCAAATCATAAAATGACTCTTCTGGCAATTGGACTCAAGGCTATGTATGCTATATTCTGGGAAAAAAGAAAAAAAATACATTTTATCCATGTTCTAAAACTTTGTGTTAGACTGAGTTTAAAAGCAGTAGGTTGATGATCTGGTGGAAGACATTTCAAGGCAGCAGTGTTCATGCAATGACATGGATATTGCCAGATGCATTTAACCACTGGGAACTAAAAGCAGAGCTGAAAGACCTTCTTGTAAACTTTCAATCTGTCCAGAATAGAAATCCTGGCAAAATTAGGGCCAAATCAAGTGAAGTTTCTAAAGAGATTAGCAGCATTAAAAAGAAAGCAAGGGCTTTGCACTTAGGACCATTGGAAAGTTGCCTGGAAGGCTTATCAGTTGCACCCATCACAAGCTAGTGAGTGTAAAGGGATAAAAGATGTCCCTGGGTCTTTTTTATCACAAATATTATTTTATTTGTAACTGGATTTTTAAACAGACTCTTGGAATGGTGGTTCACACTCATTAGCTCGTTCACCTTTGGCACCAGGCTCATTCATCCCCAGTAGCTTTTCCAGAATTGCTGTCTTCATCGTGAATTTCCATGAGTTTTCCCAATTCAAGTTTGGTTTTCTTCAGCGTTTTTACTTTTCTAACAAAGACATCATGGAAAGGATAAACAGACTGGCAAGCCTTTCCCATGTCTTTTCCATGCTGGAATCCAATTATTGACCACTTTCTTTGAGTCATTTGTCTGCACCTCTCAGGTCACAATTTCTATCAACTTCTTAGGGATTTGGCGGACCCGCTGGTGCTGAGCATAATAGGTTTTCCGTATCTGATTGTTGCATTTTTTAGTAAAACCACCACAGAACAAAAGCAGCAAACAACCATTGGTAGTCTTGACATCAACATGAGCTTCAGTCATGGGCTGCTACTTTTTGACAATGCAATCCATGCCATGGAAGTTAGTAATGCAGTTTTTGACCTGAACATCCTCAGTAATTAGTCTAAATTTTCTAAAGGCAACTTCATTATTTTGCAGATCAGCAGGGTTCACTTCAAATACGCAACCTCTGAGGCCATCAGACACAATTTTGGTTCCTCGAGTTCTCATGACTACTGTTTTTCCATAATTTCTTATACTGAACATAGCTGGTGCCTTTACATCATGCCAATCTTTCTTAGAGAATGGATCAACCATTTTCTTCTTGGTTTCTCTCTTTCTGCCTTTCATAAGGCATTTGTTCTTGCCTACTGCCATGGTGCTGCACAGAGAGCCAAAAGCAACCTGGGTCTTGAAAGCTCATTCAAAGACACCTAACAAAGTGTTTTCTCACTCACTCATTGAACCATCTAAGTAGTTAGAAGCCACTGTGGCTATGGATCAAAGGACCCTGGTACTGCTCACATTGGCAGCAGACTTTGGTGTCCATATGGTAGTGGTCTTTCAGGTATGCAGATAACAAGATCACAGAAGCTTCCACTTGAATTTCAAAGGAAAGCCTGGTATATCATGCATTGTGTTACAGGTCCAATGTTCCCAAAACCAATCACTCAGAAAGCAATGTGTGAAGTTATAAAAATAAATGGAAAATTGCAATGGAGACCCCAAGGAGTTGGACACGCCTGTAACATGGACCATCTGAAAAGGAAAGCTACAGATAGTGAATGAAGCCAGCCCAAAAGAGAGGCCATCTGGGCTGAAAATTGCAAGGACATAGCAGAATGGCTCCACAACCCTACTGAAGCTTATAACTGGCCACCAGATGACCCAGGTGTTGATCGCGGAGCTGCAGCATACAATGCCTTGCTGTGTTGCTTTGATACAATTCCTTTCTATCCTTCTCTTCTTCCCTTTTTGAATGGAGGTATCTACCCTATGTCATTGTACCTTGGGATTATGTAATTTGTTTCTAGATTTTTATAGGAGTTTATGATTTAGAGTTTGTCTTGAGTCTCTAAGAACTTAGACTCAAACTTTTGAAGAATGCTGGAGCTGTTGAGATAAACATCTTAGAGATAAACTAAATGCATTTTGCATAATGAGGTGGACATGAGCCTTCTGGAGACCACTGAGGAAATGCTATGGCTTGGATCAAAGATGTCTGCTAAAAGGTTCATGTTTTCTGAGGTGGGAGTTTTGGAAGTAGAGTATGTCATAGGGCGATGATGAACTTTTCACTGAATATGCTGGCAGGAGGTGAAGACTGGCTGGAAAAAGTAGGTCGTTGGAGGCCTCTAGGTCCTACCCCTCTCTCTTTCTCTGTCTCTCTTTCTGGTTTGTTCTCTTCTCTCTGCCTTCTGGTTATACAAGATGCGTAGCTTTCCTCTGCCATTCTGTTCCTTCCTTACAGTCAGCTAATCCTGGACTTAAAAATCTGATACCATGATCCAGAATGAGCCATTTCTCCTTCAAGCTGTGGATATCACATATTTTTGTCCTGGAAACAAAAATATGACTAATATAATACAAGGATCTAGGAATTTTCAGGGGCTAGAAGGGTAGAGAATAGCAGTGTTACAAAGGGAAGAACTTATCAACATGTAATATTTGACTAAAGACTTGAGGCAGATGTGAGGGTGATCCACAGGATATCTTATAAGTAGAAATTCAGAAACCTAATGGAGGGCAGAGAATGCAGAGCAATGATGATTGTTTTAAGAATGCTTCCTACTATGAAGAAGGTGGAAAGACACAGATTTTTTTTCTAACCTGAAGACTGGTGCTCTAACTCATGCTCAAATACAACCCGTCTGGTTTCTCTGTTGGGAATAGACACTAGGACAGAAGGATATAAGAAAGTTGACATGTTAAGAGATGATTGTGCAATCCAATAAAAAGAGATGATGTCTTAGATCAGAAGGATGAAGATGAGATGAATTCACCAAATTCTGGATGCATTTCTAAGGGAAAGTCTCCTATTTATTAACAGATTTAATGCTGGTGTCAGACGAAAGACAGGAATGCTACCAAGGCTTTTGGTGTACACAACTGGAAAAATTGAGTTGCCAATACCTGAGACATTAAACACTATGATCAGGGCAGATCATAGGAGTTTGGAGTTCAATTGTGGTTGTGTTAGGCATTAATATTTACACCCTGGACTTACCACTAATTGGTTCCAAAAAGCCTGATGAATGAAAAACTGACAATGACCAAAACAATTATTTTGGCTGGAAGAGTTAGTGATTTGCAAGGCAATAGATATTGGGTTCTAGCTTACATTTCAAGTACCAGGTGAATAATGAGTACCAGGACAAAATTTTTGTGTCACAATGCTTCAGGTACCAAATTCCACAGCTTTGAATATGGTCAAGTGCCTACTTATGACTATATTATGTATCAAACGAAGATATCAAATAGAGAACCAAGTACTCTTCAAAAGATGGGCCCTAGAGCAATAGATACATGGCATAGAGAAGTCCTTGGGCTGTGCCCTGACAGCCTACTATGGTCAAGTGTAGAATAAGATGAGGAAGAGCCAGAAACAAGATTTAGAAGAGCAACTGAAGAATTAGAAGCAAAACAAGGAGAGTGTGTTTCTCCAGAACCCAAAAGAGTACAGGAAATGACAGGTATTGAAAAGTATTTGTTAAATAACTGGATAAACAGATATAGGATTAGAGTCAAGATGAGGATGGAAAACTAGACACTGAGATTTAGTAAGGGAGCAACTCTTCATTGTCTTTGACGTGTCTCATTTCACTTGAAGACAAAGTCCTGGTGAGAGAAGAGTGAGTGAGATCCACATCTGCAAGGACAATGAGGAGAGAGAACTCTTTTGAGAAGTGTTGCTCCAAAATAGAAGAAATGAATACTTGAAGGGAGAATAATCTATGCTTTAAAAAATAATATACATAAGAGCAAGCTTGATCCACTAGAAAGAAAAGGACTAGTAAGGTAAGAGGGGGCAGAAATTAACATACGATTTCAAGCATTGTCACTGACTAGGAACAGAAAAGACTGTATGTGATGGGGCAGGCCAACAATCCCAGCACTCTGGAAAGCTGAGGCATAAGTCTAGCCTGAGTAACTTAGAAACTCAGTGAGACCCTGTCTCAATATGAAAAAACAAAACAAAACAAAAAAAAACCCAAAAAAATGAGGCTGGGGACACAGCTCATTGCGATGGTTGTGGGATCAATCCCCACTACAGAAGAAGTAGGAGGAAAAGACTAAGCAGGAGAAGAAAGAGGAGGAGGGTAAAAGAAAAGGAGGTGGAAAAGAAAAGGGGTATAGAAGGGAAGAAGAAGAAGAGGTACCAGATGGGCTGATGCAGGTGGAAGACACAGGCAGTGTTAAAGGTGTACAGAGGTTCTTGTCTGTCTTCTGTTTTCTCTAAAGGTTAGGAATGTCTAATGTTGCACCTGTGAATGTGCAAGGGGAAGAAGGTTTGAAGAGAGTAAGAAAGGTAGGAAGGGCCTAGGGATGCTGGGAACAGAAGCACAGATGGGCCAGGGAAATGAGTTAGACTTGGAGACTAACATTGAGAGTTCTCCGGATCTTAGTAATCAAGCACGTGAGGTGGGTTTTTTCCCAGCAGAGTTCTACTGTGCAGGGGCACGTAGGGCAGGGACAGAAAGAATGAAAATCAGGTGGATTTATGGTTCCAGTCCAAAGATTCTGAGCATCTTAAAGACATTCTATATTCTGCCATCATTGAAAGTCCTCCTAAGAAAAAGGAACTGTGATGCCTAAACTACTCAAAATGAGGGAAGATGTAGATGTCTAAAAATGTTTCCACTAACCACACAAGTGAGCAGACTAGAAGAAAGCTGAATTTTCCAGGAAATTGAAAATATCTCTTGCCACCAGCAATTTTCTACCCCAGTTATACTCACAACACCGACGTTTGTCCAAATCTCCTCTGAAGGTTTATAGTGACAGAGATGCCGTCACTTAAAGTAAATATTAAATTTGCTGTTGTTCTTGGGGGCAAAACACTGGAAGCATATAAGCAAATCTCACTTTATCCATTTAGCAAGATTTCTCACATGAGCAAAATGAGAAGAAAGTCAGTTTCCACTGGATTTCTAAAACATCTGAGAATATCCAGTGGTATGCAAGAAAATCTACTCTCTAGTGGGAAAACCTAGCTCTGATTTATAATGCTTACCAATTTCCCTGGTGTGTAAATACTAGCACTATTGCCAAATCTATAAACATAAAACGACAGGCCAGCACGTGTAGTCACGCACACCGCTGGTGCTTACCTACAACTAATTGCCTTCCTCCTCAAAATTACAGTTGAAGTAGTTATCAGCTCTGATTCAGTCCTGCCATTCCCCCCTGCAACTTCTCTATCTCCAGGTTATCTTAAATAGCTTCTTGAAATCTGAGTGTGCAAGTTTGGAAAAGGCTACGGGGTGCCCAACCAAGAGCAAATCTCCACTGTGGCTGCTGCCGCCTCATTACACGCTCCACATACACTAACACTAGCTGTAGCAGTTGAACAAGTCGCTGGGGAGTAGGTGCTGCTGCTATCTTGGTTTCCCACCGCCCCCTTGTTCCCATTGACCATACTGCCAAATCCAGAGCTGTCACTCCGCTGGTCTATCATTGGAAAAAGGAGGGGGTGTCTAACAAGACCAGTAAAATAATTTCATTCCACCTCTTCACAATTCTGCCTAGGCTTCAGGTTATATAAAATTGACCAAAAGGACCAAGGAGAATGTAATTAATGAGATTATTAAAGGCCACGTTCCAAGGAGGTGTATTTTTAGTTAATATGATTTTCCTGTAACAGCTAAGCATCATTCAGTTTGGAAGGCATGTTATCAACTCTTGCCATGGTTCCCCAGGCAAACATTAATATTGTCTCCATTGTAACAAGCTTTCTATTTGTGGCTGCAGACAGATGGACTCAGTTCTGTGTGTGCCTCCATTGCCACCACCCTGCTCTGAAATTCTTTTAATTGTAAAAAAAAAAAAAAAAAAAATTCTAGGCAGAGCTGGTCTAAGAGTGTGCATTTTCACTTCACTTACACTCTGTACATAAATTCTGTCATGTATTATCAGGAAATGCAAGAAATCATGTTTCTTCCACTCTTTTATTTTTCTGAGTCTGGGTACATCTATAAAAGTATGCTCCTAGTAACATCCCATCCTCTAGTGAAAATTGTGTGGCAAGCCTCAAGGTCAGGCTTCTAAATTTGCTCATAAAGTGCAGCTTCTCTTTTAGTTTCACAGCCTACGTAACAATGAAGCATATTTTGACTTCACCAGACACATTTTTATGCGTATGGTCATCTCTTGGGATGGTTTTTGTTCTGGTGAAATACTCTTACAAAGAACAGGGAAGGGGAGAATCTCCAGTCCACTGACAAGACAGGTCTGTGAGCACATAAAGTAGGTATGGGTATGCATGGGAGTGTTTTGCCACAATCTTAATAGCTTCTCTTACTTTACTAAGGACAACATTTCATTAATTTGTTAGTTAGAATGTTTTACTGTCCCTTCACTAGAACACACACCCCATGAGGACACTGACCATTGTTTTTTTTTTTTTTTCACTCCAGTACCTAGGACAGGGCCTGGCACACACTAAGTACCTAGTAAGTATTTTGGTATTATTACCCCTCGTCTGAGGAGCAGGGTGCTGGCTTAGTCTTCAAGCCTTTCCTCACTTTCCTACTTCAAGGTGTTACCTTTTAACAAGACATGAGACAGAGATAAAAGTCCAGGCTCAGAACTTATTCTCCCACCCCAATACAGGGATAGAACTTGCTGTGAATTCTAAGAAAGGATGCTCCTGTCCTAATATTTGTAAGGTCAAAACTGATCCTGTCCCTAGAGCATGACTTGACTTATATGTGGCTCCAGAAGAAAAGGGTGAAGCACAATATCTTATTGCAACACAAGATACCTACTAATATTCAAAACAGCATCCATACTGAAGGATGAAAACATATGCAAGTATACAAGTGCGCACACACACACACACACACACGTAGATTTTCCTCCAGAACACCGCCTGTTTTCTCACAAGACCCTGACCTACTTCTCTGAGGTAAAGAGCTCTATTCTTATGACCCTACTCTACAGAAAGAATACAGAAACCACGTGGCAGCTCAAATAGTGGAAAGTATGTGGATGTGGGAACTGAGCTCCATGATTATCTGGTTCAGTGTAGCTTCCAAAGGAGGCTGCAAACTGCCTTTTGTCATGTGAAGTCTTATCGAGACTGCGCTATTGTCTTCATGTCTCAATACACAGACATGCTCACAGGATCTGGTGATGAATTTGAAAAAACGATTCCAAGAGGGAAAAAGTCTCTGAGAAGTACGCAGTGACGACATAACCAGAGTAAGTTAACACCCATCAAATTCAATTTATATTGTTTTACCTTTCTTCTGAGAATAAATTGAAGATTCATAAAGATTAGTATGTAAAATGTGAGCAATAGAGGCCAAGGTAGGGCTTCATGGCTTCTTCACACAGTGTGTTAAATAAAACCATAAAACCATATAAGACAAGCCACTCTATTCAGAAAATCTGGAAATTCAGGGCCTCACATAATCAGCAAAGGGTGTGTTCCTGGTTAAGGTGACCCTCTGGCTGGAAAAGAGAAATATTCTCTTGGAAATATATTCTCAGCCCCTGGAAATGTATTACCCATCCTCTATCAACACCCTTCAGGAGACAAGGTGTCCTTTACTCAGACTCTCCTCTGAACTTTTCCAAGTCTCAACATCTTCATCTTTTTGGGCACATAAACATCCAGTGCACTTTTTAGGCTAAGAATGCTTTTAAAGCTGAGCTTTTTAAAAAAAAGAAAAAAAGCTATGGGGAAATGCTAGGCATAATGACAAAAGAGGTTTAGCGGGATACTGTGTGGAACAGAAAAATGCATACAGTTGCTACATTTTGCCTACAATTTGAATCTGTGATGTTAAATGAATCAATGTTTTCGAGAATTCAGTGCATTCAGAAGTGGTCAAAAAATGTCACCAGAAACAACATTTCTGTGTAATCAATTTTGCCAGTGTAGTCACTACTTACAGTGTCTTTCCCAACCAGGTGCTAATTGCCCCAGAATAGAACTCTGAAGCCTGTGGAGATGTTTATGGCTTCAGGAGCCCATAAAGTAGAACTATAAAAATATGCCTACTGACATGCAACAGGGACCTTGTAATATAATCAGCTGAAGTAGCCCTGTCCAGACACGCCATACTTTGCAGTTAGAAAGCAAACACCTCCACAGAAAAAAAGACAATATATATATACAAGGAAACAGAATTAAGTCCGTAGACACAACCTGAGGCAACAGAATCCTGCCTCTTTCCAGGGATTTCATGTCACAACTCTTTTATTTGACATAAATCTTTGATAAGTGTCCTGGTGGTTTTTTTTAAACATCAAATCATGTATCAGTTATTTTCCTTTTTTCTCATTTTCCCCTTTCCTTTTTTTTCTTTTTCTTTTTTCTTTTTCTTTTTTCTTTTTTTTAAATTTAAAAGTACAGGACATTGCTTTGGTTGCAGAAGAGGTCTTAACATGAGTCATGCCTTATGCTCTCTCAGGGTTTCCAGCTTTGAACAATATTGTCCCTTCATACTAAGAACTTTTAGCTTACAAAGGGGAATTCCTAGATATAATTTCACTTGCCTTTTATGCTTACGCTGAGAAAAGGGTGCCACCTCCATTTCAGACTTGTCAAGTGCCAGCATTCTTCAAGGCATTGAGATTAGAGACTAGGGATGAGTAAGGCTGGAAACCCCCGAAAGAGGTTCTTATTCTAATGGAAAGAGGTACAAGTAAGTAACGGAGATGTATCAGGTAATCATAATTGCTTCAAAGAGAAGTACTGTAAGCAGAAGAAGCCAGGCTGCCACAGAAGTACCTGCAGAAGTAGTGCAAGCCGTGTGGCAACTGCTGCACGAAGACCTGACGAGCAAGATGCCTTGCCTACCTCACTCTGCCGCAAAATACAACTGAGCAGCACAGTGAAGGACCGTTTAATTGGAGTTCAGCAAATGAGAAGAAGAGAGACAGACAGACAGACAGAACATGAAGCTGCATCCAAAGGCTGTCTGAGGCTGGGAGTGCAGCTCAGTGGTAAAATGCTTGCCTAGCAGGCACAAGCTCTGGATTCAAATCTCAACAGAATAAAAACAATCATAACCATAGTACTAAGTAGTCAGGGATCAGATCACATAGGACACGACAGCCCTTACAAGAAGCTAGATATAGTGCCGTTACAATGAGAAGGCTTTAAAATTTTTATCCAGATGAGTGACGTGAAAATGATAAAATATAGCACTGAAGAGCTGGGCTATCTGGGCAAGGTGGCACACACCCAAGCCCTTTCCTCACCACCCCCACTCACCACAGCTCTGAGGCAGGAGAGTCGCAATTTTAGTCCAGCCTGAGTGGCATCCTGACTGAGCATGACTGTCTCAAAAAAAAAAGGGGGGGGGGGGTTAGAGGTGGAGCTCAGTGAGAAGGCCTGGCTGGCTTCAATTTCCATGACTAGAGGATGAGAAAAAGGGAGAGAGGGTTTTCCCATCTATAAAATGAAAATATAACACTTCCCTCAATGGGTTTAAACCCAAGGACTTCAGGCAAGGAGCTCAAAACAAGATCTGGTGAGGAGTAAGTACTCAATAAATATCCATTATCTTTGTTATAGTTAGAGCAACATTCTGATGGCTCTGTGAGGATAGACTGTGCTACCCAGCAGTGGAGGTGCAGACAGGAGAATGTCGCCCTGCTAACTGACAAATGAGAGAGGCTTAGATTGGACTCAAAGTGGTGGCATAGTGAGTGGTTGAAATCAGCATCTATTTTGAGTGTTTTGCCAACAGGACTTACTCACAGAGAGAAAAAGTGGTGTGAAGAAGATTCAAATCGACACCCAGACTGTCACTATTTTTCCAGAGAACAGTATGAGCGGTAGTCAGACGATAGTGCTCTGAAGCCTTGGTGTGTCGGAGGACCGGGAAACCAATGTGTCATGTGCTGTTTTCTTTGTTTGTTGGCTGGATCAATCTATTAGCTTCCCAAAACAAGAAGAAATACAAGAGTAAGTTCTTCCACGCCCAGAGGGAGCTTTGTCTTTTTTTTTTTTTAAGCTGTGAAACTGGATGGAAATAACCAAGAAAAGAATGTTCATGGAGAAAAGAAGAGGCTCAAGGACCACATCCGGCTTTAGAGGTCTGTGGGAGGTAAGGATGAGTCAGCAAGAAAAGTAAACAGGAAGGAAGTCCAGAAGCAGGTCCCAAAAGTCCAGAGGAAAAAAAATGTCAAAAAATCAGGATATGTATGTGCACAAAATACTCAAGATCAGTGTAAACTTTATGTATTGCACTTATACATATCAATAAAATGCGAAAAAATGGAGTGTTTTTCCAAATACACCTGCAAGAACAAGGAACTGGAGAGGTGTGAGCATTTGCTAAGTATAGATAATCGGTCACCTCAATAGTGAAAGCGGTACGTCTCCATGAACTGGGAGAGACGACGGTGGAGCAAAATTAGTGAAGCTAACAGTATTCGAGGAACAAGGGAGTAATTG
The DNA here is from genome assembly GCA_004027205.1 of Ctenodactylus gundi. Lineage (NCBI taxonomy): Eukaryota > Metazoa > Chordata > Mammalia > Rodentia > Ctenodactylidae > Ctenodactylus > Ctenodactylus gundi. The sequence goes on from PVKB01002528.1 coordinate 215,786, forward strand.
AAATTGACTAATTGAAATTGATCTTTGGAAGTGGCATAATTATTAGATAATAATCTAGGATTTGACTGTATAAAGGAACCTAGTCAGAGCTGAGAAAAATCTGCGTGTAAGTCTCAGGGAGAGGAAGTGAGTTGGGTGAGAAGCTGGCTTGGCAAAGGCAGCAGTTATGAGGAATCCTGGTCTCTTTTCTCATCAGCTTCGTAGCCCTGCACGGGACGAAGAACGGAGATGGTATGTTATCCGGCAGAATGCTGGAGGTCAGCAGCCTATTTCACTCATCGTTCCATTATGAAATTCACCCTGGACGCTGATTTCAACGCATCATTTTATCACGAGAAAGGAAATATCTCACAAGAAGACAAAGCTAACTATCCAAAGCTGTGCATTGCATGCCTATAATAGAAAAAATGGAAATAAGATGCAACAGAAAATTGTGTAGCACTCTCGAATATTACAAGAAGCCTTCAAACAGCAGCTGAGGCAGCAACAGACTCGAGAAAGCCATCCCCCACTTGTTCAAAGCAGAAAATATGGATTCTGTGCCTAAGTAGGTCCAGGATAGAAACATCTTACAAAAAAGAACAAAGACAGTGTGCTCAAATTTCCTTTTTATTTGAAATAGGAAGTGATATTTTCCAGAAAGTTTAATTTTGGTTCTAGTGATATCTTTTTTAATAACCAGTAACAGCATAATTACAATCAAACTGTGCTTATATTTCATTTTTGGAAAAAGGAAATTATGTTGTCCTTAGTTTTTAAAATGGATTTAATGAGATACCCTTGTAATTAACTTTAAAATTATCTTCACTTCTAGCTCCATCTTTAAATAGACACTGAAATAGATATTCTCAAATCCTTCTTATGAGACTATTTTTTAAAAAGCAAATTATACAAACTTTTACAATCTCTATAAAGCAAAAAAGTAGCATAAAGACAGAAACTCAAAGCCTATACCATGAATTGGTTCTACAATTTTAATAATCTGTTTAGAAATTATCTCTATGTAACTCTCCAAAGATACCTAAACTCAATTATAGTCCAAGAAAATTTCCTTTATATTTTTCCCATTTTATTGATATGTATAAGCACAAAATTTAAGGTTTACAATGAAGTTGAGCATTTTGTGCACATACATATCTTGTCAAGGTGACAAGGTCTTTTCCACTCTCCTTTTGTCCTTCCCCCTACCTACCCTTTCCTTCTTCCCCACCCTACGAAAATTTCCTTTAAATGTTTTCCCTCTGTGTATTAAAGCAAATTAAAAGTGTCATGTGTGTCCATGTTGAAAGACAAGAGTCACATTTTGTAACACCCTAAACAGCTGAATACATGGAGTTGAACTTGGGGCTTAACTAGTGGGTTCCATTTAGAAACCTCCAAGGTGACACTTGGGCTTGTCTGAAGCTGGGCTTCCATCTGCTTCTAACACTTTGTTTTCTTTTCTTTTTTAATTCTCTTATTTCCCAAATTCATAATGGCTTCTGGTGGTCATACCATCATCTTGCTAGCAGACCACAAGCTCTTTGAGGACTATATCTGTTTCGCTGAAAGGCCCACTAAAGCTCATGATCTTTGGAGAAATCTAAATACTTAATCAGTTGTTTCAGTAGATGAATGAATTTTTAAAGTTATGGCAAAAAAATATATATGTCTTGATATGTCTTGATTAAGAACACTACAGGATATATGTAAGCCTACCTATATATGTTTATAGGAACATTTTTAGGAAATTGCTAAGGTTTTAAATTTTTAAGTAAAATGTAAACTTACCTAATGTTATAAGTGAATCAGGCATTGAATTTGTTGTTTTGGAAGGAATGACATTAGTGGAGACTGTTAGCTGTCTATCAAAATCTGTCTTCCTGATGTACTTATATTTCCTAATCTCTGCTGCAATTGAGTATGACCATGCAATTAAGTTCTTTCAAATAGATGTGAGAGAAAGTATATGTCACTTTCAGGCCTGACTTGTAGAAAGAAAACCTTCCAAGGGGGGCCTAGAGTGCGAGGCTTTGAGTTCAATCCCCAGCATATCAAAAAAAAAAAAAAAGGACCCCTGAGGGGGCAACTTTAGCTAATATGGATGGTGACACCCAGAGCATCACAAACTAAAGAAGGTACTATCATTTTCACACAGTCTCCTTAAAACATCCACTTTGCTCCATTTCCTAAGAGAGAACTTGAGCCATTACATCATGACCCAGTACGCATTTGTACTTTAGATCACTCTCGTTAATACAGGTAATATTTACTTAGTGCTTCCTCTCTGCTAAGCAATGCATATTGTCATTCTTATTCAATTTATAAGGCATTATTAAATACTATGTTTTCAGTATATGTCATCTCTAATTTATCATGTATTACTAAGTATTTCATGTTCATTATCTCATTTATGCTTACAATAGCCCTATGGGAAAGGTACTACTATTTTTTCTATCACACAAACTTTAGAAAAAGCTTGAAGAAGTTAAAATGCTCCAAAGTCACACAGCTAATAAATATTGGAGGAGGAACCAATCAGAGATCAAAATCCACAGGACCAAATACTAAGTTATGTCAAACAAATGCTGCACCCCTCATGATATACAAGGAGCGTCTCCACGTGCAATTGTTACATTGAAAACTGATGTCAATCAGGTAACATTGGGTAAACACTCTAATTTGTGTGCCTACAGTGAATTCACATAGATTTGTTGAGGAGCAGTAAGTAAGTATTTTTAAGTCAAAGTATTCTCTCTAAGACAGTTCTTTGAACACCAAGGAAACACATTCACGTTCCCTTGCATGGTACGAAGGACACCAATCAGCAGCACCCGTGTCTTGTCCCAGACTTGTCCATAGAGGAGATGGACTTGTTGGGGAATACAGAGGTCAAGGGTACAAATTCTGAGCCCAGGGTAAGAGGTACCTACAGAAACAGTAGAAGGCCAGTTTTCCTTGACTTAAACTTTTTCAGTGTATGTAAATTTTGAATATTAGATAACATGAAACATAACTCAAAATTTGACATTTCCAAACTTGACCTCTGTTATATAAGAGATTTTCATAAATAGCAATTCTCGGCAAATATTGCATTCTTTGTTGTTCTTCAGAGAATGATTTTAATGAAAATCTACTGGACACAAGAACTTTAAATAGAGCAATATTACTTGGGGTTTCTTGTATAACACTCCTAAGAGACAATCTTTTAAGGATTATATTTTAATTTGTTCAACATGGTATAATCAACACTTCTATCAGTGGATATGTCTATATATGGTCATATCTATAAGTAATTGCTTTAAATTACTCTTCAGTTATAACTTAAATCGAAATTTCTCTATTTTTCATTAAGGCAGCTGCTTATTTTGCTGTAAATTTTATTACCAGCACTGAAGCACATAACGTAACTAGCTACCTTTAAAATAACTAAATGTCTTAGAAACTTACATTCTCATATATAGACTTACGTTTGCTTGTCTTGAGACTTTGGCTTTTGCATTGTCAGCTTTTGTCCTTTGAGTACCATCTTCTACTAACCATCCTAAAAACTATGGGTTACATGGCCAGCTTTCCTAAAAAAGAACTTCCTAGGAAGAATTTCCAGTTCCACTATACCTTATCCGTGTGTAGACACCGCAGAATACATCATTCTGTCAGTCTCCTTTACTTGTTACCTGTCACGTTTACTGCAATCTCATATAGTCCCATTGCTGAATCATGTAGGATCTCAGGCCCCTGAGGAAACAGATAATAAAGGCACAGGTTTTTCATTTTGTTTCTTGATCTCCAGCTGGGTGCTCCCAGTCACAGCTTATCCTTTCCTTCTTTACTGTGGAATGTTTAGTAGATTTGTTCTGTTCTGGAACATTTATTGGAATAGTTTTTGATAGGCATCATGATGCCTTTTCAGATATACAGACACATTTCACTTCATGTCTTATTGCATCTGATATTACTTCAACACGGTAAATGAGCCAAGCCAAGCTCCACCTTCTCGGACAAGGATTAACACATGTTACTAGGTTGAGTGTCAGTTTGACAATCTTGAGCTTCAGTCTCTATACCAGCCTCTTGCCAGAGCCCTCGTATGAGCTAGGAGGTTTAAACCCACCCATTATTAGATATTTTCACTAAAACCCCACAGGAAGGAGGTGTGACTAATGAGGCCGGGCCCAGGAATCAGAATGGAGTGAAAATCCCACCTCTGCCTTTCTGGCAACTGCAAAGTAAATACTCATATGGATGGCAGAAAGGGTTACCCCGGGAAAGCAGGGTTGCAAAGAAGTGTCACTAAGGCCAGACTAAGTGGGGTCTGCCCCTTCATTATGTAAACACTAGATATACAGACACGGGTGCTCAGTTATGGATGCAGCAATACTTAGTGTACTTTGGAATTCCTTGATAGATGAACTCTTCTACTTGTGACAATTTCAGCTGCATTTGTCTGGTGAACTTTTACCCTCAACAGTACTGCAATACACCATCCTTAACATGTGGTCTAAGGTTGTTCTGAATGCTAAGATTGCCCCTCCTATAAAGCACATTCCCATAACATCAAATGAAATAACATAAGACTGAAGCACTATGGGAGTTAGGCAAGGTTGGTTTTAGTCCTCAAAGTCTCTATCTGCTTATCTACCTCTCTCATCTTATCCTCATAAACATGAGATCATGGTAATGCACATAAAGCAAATTACTACAATATCAGGTGTAGTTAGAATGCAATGAGTCATATACTCTTTCAAGTAATGTTAGCGCAGAGACCGTCTAACAACTAAAAATACCTTTGCTTTATTTGCAGTGTTCTCTGTTCCTAGAACAATTCAGTGTTTTAAATGGCCATCAGTTGGCCCTTACCTCACATCACCTATTCTCTACCCTGAAACTGCTTGGGAGCTGAAGGCTCCAAGGGGTCAGCCCCTGGGGTGTGTGCCGAGTCAGAACTGCTGCTTTCCATGTCACTGAGAAAGAGACATGCTCTGACCGGAGATTCTTTCTGTACATGGAAGAGGTTCTTATTTACTTGACTGAAATATTATCCTCTCAAATGTTAAAAAAGCCAAGATCTCATCATCAATTTAGGAAATGAAAGCATATTTTGATACTGCTTTACAACCTAATGAGAAGGAAATGCTATTACAATCCCATTTTATAACAAAGAAGGAAATTATGCTACAATTCCATTAATAAGTTTGGGATTGCATTTTGAATTGACTGTGCCCCTACTCAGGTATTAACATGGTTAAGTGAGACCTGTGTCCAAATCACTTCCTGGATTTTTAATGATTTGCAGTCTTTGAAAATCTTTCTTAGAAAAGGCATATATAGGGCCTTTTAATTTCCCACATCAAACTTCTGTAATATATCCTCTAGAAATGTAATTTCTAATATTTGAATTAAAATGCCATTTCCTGCATAAGACAGCTTAGATAAGTTTTGTATTGGTTTCATTTGAGTCTTGAGTACTAGAGATAGCCCCCAGCTACATGTTTTGGAAGGGAAGAGGAACCCTACGGATCTGTGTGGCCTTGGTTGGACCAGGACAGTTGAGTAGGGAGCAGGAAGTGAGATGCAATGAAGCTCGGCCTCTTTTCAGCTTTACCTCCTTTCAGTACGGTCCTATTAAGTTCTAATATCATTGTTGATCTGACAAGAGGTGGAGCTGCACTCTGGGCACCTTTCCTGCCCCTGCTCACCATGTCAAAGTCATCCTTCAACAACTTACTGTGTAAAAATCACTCCCCCCCTTCTTCGAACAGAGAGAATGGTCCTCATCGTATTAGAAAAGTTGGAGACCACTGCTTCAAACTATGCACTTGTTTTGTTTAAAACCAATTGAGTCCCAATTCTGATAGCATCCTGCAGCTCCAAAAGATCTGATGGGATGGGGTAAGAAAATGCAGTGCCTTGGTAATATTTCAAGGAACTTCTGTTGTCCAAGTGAACGCAATATTCTATACAAATAGTGAGCATTTTGAGCTTGTTGTTAATGATCCCTTGTGAAACCCCACTGACGCTATTGAAAGGGGAAAAAAGAACACTAAAAGGAAGTGTAAGTGTACTGGAACCTCAATAAAAGTGAAGCTCAAAAAGGAAAAGTCCCAATTTTTCTCATTGTCCACAGTAAATCTGAGATGAGGCAATTTTTAAGCCAGTTTGAAAAGAATGGAAAACAAAAGGAAGATGGCCTCTGATTTGGCCAACTGTTTTATCAGCCATACTTCATATCGCTCCAGATAGTGAGCTCTTTAACTAGTCCTCTGCACGGCTCCCAACTAGCTTTCTTTCACACCTGAAAGACTGTTGGACAGAGACAAAAGTTATTTTTCCTGCTTAATTCTCAGGCCTGTTGAGTTCTGTTCTGAGTTTCCTACCTAAAATCTTGGTTCCTCTCCACGTGATGGGCATATTGTCCACCCCATTGAGGACAGACCTACCTCTGTCCCTGTATCACTCCCATTTGCATCTGCCATCAACAATAATAATAGCTATTGCTACTTACTGAGCATTGACGCTAAGCATTGTGGTAAATCTTTTATGCTAATTATTATTGCATCCTCCCTACAATCCTACTGAATTTCTAGGGCTTAGAGTGGTTAAGTAACTGACCCAAAGTCAGGAATTGTAAGAGCTGGAATTTTCTCCTGGACTGGTTTGATTCCATGTCTTTTTTTCACCATAATTACTATTTTTATAAGTGTATGTTTATAATACTTACACAAATAATAGCTACACTCATCTTTAGGAATTAGCCCATATGCATATTGCATCCTAATCATTTCTCTTTCCCTTCTCCTCCTTGCCATAGCTTGCCATCCGCAACTCCCCTTTCCATACCTAATGCTCCTGACCATTACGCAATCCCATCATTTTGAAGTTCTACCCTGTATTGAAGACAATTATATCAAACACTCTTCATTGAAGAAGAGTGACATGTATAAGATGGCTGGTATGTGTAAGATGTCTCAGGTTGGGAATGGTTTTATCTTACAGCAAAGAGAAAGCAATGATTATGTTGTATATACAGTAATTACTAAGCTCCATGCTTTTTCTTTATCCTTGATGATGGGGTGCCATCTTTGATTGAGGTGATGGAATGTTGGTGGACCCAGGTGTTTTCAAATAAATACCCCTGAGCCAGGTAGAAGCAGACATTATGAAGGATGAGAACTTATCAACTCTTTGTTGTTCTCAAGTCTCTTATAAGGAGATATAATTATTCTCAAACTCAGATTCTGACATCAAACTTTGGTTTCCAATGACTCCTGTCAGATTCCCTGATTATAGGTTTGTTTTCCTGTCTCAGCCCTCTCAGCTTTGCCTGGTTTGCTGCCATTACCACCACCAGGATAGCTCTTTGACACATTGACCAAAGTGAAACTTTCATATTTATAAATGAATGACATAACCTGCATCTCACTTTGCAGTGGCCAATTTTATATTCTTTTCACAGATGCAAAAAAAAAGTTCCACCAAAATGCCCAAATAATAGGTTGTATATTTGACCAGTTCAATAAATATTGATTAAAAACTATTAGGCCACTATGGTAGGTGCTAGGGATAGAAAAATAAATAAACTTTATGCTCAGGAACTTTTTGAGGAGGAAGACCTTTATATACCACATCATAATAGCCCCAGTGACAAGAGAGAAGGTCAGTGGTGCTCTATGAGTCCAGGAAAGTGGCATTTCTAGCAACAATCAGGCTCAGAACTTCTTGTTCTTTGTGAAACTAGAAATTTTCAGCACACAGATAAGTAGCAGCTCCATTTTGCCAGACACTGTGATCACCAACCACTGGAAAGATGACATCTATAATTGTAGTGGTCATCAAATGAAAGTACACACACACACACACACACACACACACACACACACACACTGTAATCACCAGTTCCATGTGTACCTATTTCCATGATGATCATCCTCAAGGTGTTAACTTCATGATTGTTTTGGTACAGGCTAATAGCATGTTTTGACAAAATGAGGGCCTCACCAGAAATAAGATCAGATCATCCCATTTCTATTAAACTTCCTCAGGCTGCTTTTACAACTACAAAATGCAATAAGATGGTAGAGAATGTTTTATAGTACATAATCAGAGGTATTTTAATTAAATATAAGTCCTCTTGGAAGTATTAAGAAGGAGAAATTATGTCAAGAACTACTCAGTGGCAGACACTGTGCTACATATTTCTAAATATTTCATTTAGTCCTCTCAGTATTATGAGATAGGCACTTGAATTCTCTTTTCACAGTTCAGAACACAGAAAAGTAGCTCAGAGAAATGGAGGAGCATCCCAAGGTCTCCTAGCCTGAATTGAGGTGCAACTCCGTGATGATTCAACTTCAAAGGAGCCAGGACTCTCTGGCGTGAGTGAAGATTCAATGGAAATCACCAAAGCTGGACAACTTCCAAAGTAAAAAGAGAGAATAAAAAAGAATAAAAGAGAGGAGGAAAAGAATGAGGAGGAAGAGGGAGGAAGAAGAAGGAGGAGGAGGAGGAGGAGGAGAAGGAGAAGGAGAAGGAGGAGAGGGGGAGAAGGAGGAGGAGGAGAAGGAGGAGAAAGAGGAAGAAGAAAAAGGACATGGGAAAATATGCCCCATACCCCTAAAGAGTTGTTTCATCTTAAAAAAAAAAATAGCTGTTAGGAATACTAAAATCAGGAGTGTGGGAGGAACTCAGTATAATTAAACCTTTTCTAGAATTTTGGCAACAATGAACTTGATCCACATCCTATTACATGTAACCTTCCTAACACTTCTACCCCAGTGCATACATTGACTTTGAGAGGACCTTAAATTTGACTTGATCTTCCACCCAAGAAACTCCAAGACCAGTGCACACTAGATTTTTACTAGACGAAAGCTCAATTCTCCCTCCTCATGCAGAAGGCACAGTGGAGGCACTAAATTGCAGGGGATTATTATCATTTACACCTAAGGAACTAACTTTAAAAGCTAGTCTTAGGTTGAACAATTACCAAAGCAGCTGCCAAGCAAGGACCTTTTGCAAGTCCTTGCTCATAGAGCAGGTTTCTAGGACACAAGGATAATGCTTTTAGAAAATACAATTGTCATTCTATAGGAACAGCTATGCATTCCTCAAGGCTCCCAGCCTCTGCTCCAGGAATGAATAGATTTGAATACAAAGCAAAAGCTTTCAACAGACTCTAGAAACTGAATCAGACAGCCCGCAATCTAGTCTATACTCTTCAGCTAATTAGCATATGGCCTTTACATTTTTAAGTGTCTGAAATCGAGTTGTCTGTATAAGTAGAAAACAACTACCTGAACAGTAAGGATTTTTCCTATTATAAATGCAGGAGTCCCTTAAGAAGTCATTTTAACTAACACATGAGTAAAAAGCCACAGAGCATGCAAGGCATTCTACTCTGAGATGAGTTATACAAAAACAAACTACGCCTCATGTTCCTGAAGAGTTGTTTCATCAGAAGAGCTGTTAGCATTATTAGAGTGATGAAGTTGTAATTAGTATTGTGATTTTAACATTTCAACTACCATCTTCTTATATCCTCATATAAAAACTAAAACCAATGCCTGAAGAATGACTACTGCAGCTCTGAAATTATTGTCCTCATGTCCTAGAAATCTGCTTTGTGGGCAAGTACTTGGCAGAGGGTCCACCCATAGATGTGTGTGTGTGCGCATGCATGCACATGCACATGTATCTTAATGCTTACATACAGTATATATTTATCTTAGTATATATATATATATATATATATATATATATATATATATATATATGTGTGTGTGTGTGTGTGTGTGTGTGTGTGTGTGTGTGTGTATACCAAGTGTATAAATATGTATTCTAAGTACATATATATATATATATATATATACATACTATAAATATAGCTCAGTAGCTCTGAAGTAGAGCACATGCTTAGCATGCATTTAACTCTAAGTCCAATTAATAGTAGCAAAAATATTAAAAAACAAAAAATATATATCCCATTACTGTTAAGTATTGTGTAGTGTGTGTGTGTGTGTAGTATATGTATACAATCATATCTACTTTACATTTTAGTTAGATACAAAGCACAGGGCTAAGCTAATACATATATTTAAAGTGCCTAGATCATAATGAACTTTTAATAACAACAACTGTTATTTTGCTAAGTATTTTCTACACATTAGCTATTTTCAGTACATTATCTATTAAAGTGCTATTTTATGCCCATGAAAGTCCTTCAAGTCGTATGTTTTTGACAGTTATTTTATAGATAAGAAAAAAATTGGAATTCACAATTCATACAAAACAATCATTTGAATTCATTTCTGATTCCAGACTCGTGTATTTAGTCAGATCATTCTACACGCTGTTGTTTTTGGCCGGTGCTCTCCAGTTCAATTTTGCATCAATATTTCTAGATAGCCATATCCAGGGACTAGTATTAGTAATGACAGAAGCCCTCAAATTTAAATACTTCTTGGTGGCATTTGAATATAGACTTTATATTATTTGGTCCAGTCTGTCCCTGGGTTATGGACAGCAATACTTAAAGTTTGATTTGGAGTCTCAAAAGTCACAAGACGTTGAAAGAGATTTTCTTAACCATAGGCCACTCTCCACCTCTGCGATCATTTTGCGCTGCTCAGCCCTTAAGCAGAGCTGGCTGCTAGGACACATTGCTGTTTTTGATCTGGAATCATGGCTTCGACGCATACACTTTTGCTTTCTTTCTGAACCTATCACTGCCTTTGGAATAATTCTGTAAACCTGTCCACTCATTCGCATCATCAAAATCAATAGCCTGTCAAGGATCAGTTCTCCCTTCTATGAGTCCAACATGCAGCCCATTGTTTTTAAACCCTTGATTCTTTTAATGTTTTAATTAAAATTTTTAAAGGAAGCGTTATCACATACATGTGTGTGTGTGTGTATATATATATATATATATATATATATATATATATATATGCATTAACTATATTATATAGTTTATATGTGACCCTAGACAGTTCCTCTTCACTCAGAAAACCAAAATAACAAGGTCAAAAAACAGCCTCACTCAGGCTGGGCACGCCAAAGAGGATGATCAGCACGCGATGTGTAACCCAGGGTGCCGCAGGTCTCCCTGTGGTGTGGCCTCAGCCGTACCCCTTCTCTGTCTCTCCACAGGCAATAAGCTCATTTTTATGGCCCACGTCCAATACCACTCTCTTTTTATCTATGCTAATCCGTGGCAGAACAAGGCTCCCTCCTCCTGGTTATATTCCCCTTGACCAGGTTTCTATTTCTTGCTGTTCTAATAGGATTCTGTCACAGTCTCTGTCCTTTATTGCCACCTCCAACTAGTGTTAACATGTACATTCCAGCTTTGACTGCTGCAGGGCTAGAAGAGTGGCATCTCTTACTTTCCCTGCATCAACCTCAGTTCTGCCTTTTGCATAGATATTGTCAGCTGTCCCTTCCCACAGCTCTGGCTGTAAATGAATTGTAGGCTGTGGACATACCTATCAAGTTTTAACCAGAGACTCATAAAGGAGCTTCAAGAGCCCCCAAAGAGTCCATGAGCCTAGAAAAGAAGGTATGTGTGTGTACATGCGGTCATGTAATGACAGCATCAGACAAAATCTGAAATCTTAGACATAGATGTGAACAGAACCAAATAATGTTGAACTGGAAGAGACTGCAAAGGAGATTTGGCTTAGTGTTTTCACTGTGGAGTTAGAAATACTTAGAATTCTATAGTAATACCCATAAGCTTATTTAGCTACTTGAAATATTTCAAGAAGTGCAATGGAAATTGCATCTTTATCTATAATAAAAGTGCCTAGCATAATGAACATTTCTAGTTACTTCAATTTGTACAAGAATTAAATGAAACTAATGCTGATCATCACATTTTATTGAGCACTGTGCCACACTGCTGAGCATTTTCTATACTTTATTGTATTTATCCTTTGAATAGCAAGTAGTTCATCCAGGTTTCTTGTATTATAGAACTAAGGCTTTTAAAAACACTTCCTGTCTTAGTTACTTTTCATTGCTGTGACTCAATACCCGACATCCACAAATTTAGGAAAGGAAAGGTTTATTTTTGCTCACAGTTTCAGAAAGTCATAGTCCATTCATGGGCAGTCGGCAGCACAGGAAGTACATGGCAGAGGACGAGGTGGAGGCAGTTTCTCACGACATCACAAACAGAAAGCCAAGTCAAGGCAAGTTAAGACTAGTCTTCCCAGGAAGGCAGGAAGCAGCTTATATATCCTTCCAGGTCTCATCCCAGTGATCAGCCCCTCCTGGATTCAGGTGTGGAAGGTGTGGTAAAGCTCCACTACACATCTGGAATTCAACTTATATGCCTGAAGTCCACCTCTCCAGATTAGGCCTCAATTTTCCAACAACACATGATTCCATAGACTGTAACATTCAAATACACTAGACTTTTGGAGGACATTCCAGATCCAAACCACAATATTAACATTGCCCACACCATATTGGAGAGCCAAAATTTGAAATGTCTGCCTCTTGTTGTCAGTTATTTATTTTGGAATCAATACAAAATAAAAATAGAAAAATATACTAACAATATGTATGACTTTTTTGGTTTTTATTCTTCTTTAAACTTAAAGTTCTCAAATGAAGATGATTTTGCCTTCCAGAGGATATTTGGCAGTGCCCAGGGACACTTTCAGTTGTCACAGATGAGGATGCAATTAGCATCAAGTGGGTAGAGGCTTGTGAGGCTGTTAATGTGCTACAGCAGACAGGACTGCCTCCCACACCAAATAATTATCTGGTCCAAAATGTCAGTCATGACACTTGGGAAATATTGCTCAGAACATGGTTCACAGACTACTTGGAGGGAGTAACATAGGAGTCTTTGTGGTGAAAAACATGAGTTCCATTCATTGTGTTAAACCAATAATGTTTTTGAAAATGGGGGGGGGGGGGGGGGGGGGTGCCCTCTTTGCCATACTATATTTTTCTGATGTTCTCTCACATATCCCCTAACCCAGAGCTCTGAAATTTCATGCACCTGGAGATAGATTGTAAGACACGATTCCTACATCCCTGTGCCAGGCTTTGGATCATGAGGCCCAAGGGCCTACCTTTCTGACAAACTCTCAAAAGAGGCTGCTGCAGGTCCACAGACCCCACACAAGTAGAAGGGCGGGCCACCTGATCTCTGGAGGTTTCCCCTCACTCTCTGTCTTGTTTACTTTTTTGGTGCTATGACTCAAAATCTGACATCCACAATTAAGGGAGGAAAGATTTATCCGAGCTCTCAGTTTCAAAAGGTCACAATCCATACACAGGCTGTGGGTATGGTGGAAACACGTGGCAGAGATGCAGCTCTTCAAGGAATGGCAGATGGGAAGGCAAGTGAGGGAGGAAAGGCAGAAACTCCATAGACCCTTCCAGATTGTGCCCCAGGGATCAGCCCCTTCTGAGTTGGGCCTCAGTATTCCCTTCCTTCCGGATCAAACCCCAGTGATCTGCTCCTTCCAGATCACATGCTCAGTAACGTGCCACATAGTTGCAATCCACAAAACTCCCCTAATCTACCACACACCTGTAATCTATGATCCACCACATTTTTATCCTCCATCACATGCTTATAATCCACCTCTCCCAACCAGGCCCCACTTTTTAATAGCACAGAGAATCCATAGACAATCCAGAACATCCAAATGCATGAGGCTTCCAGGGGACATTGCAGATTCAAACAGTAACAACTGTTTGGAAGAGAATGCTTTCCTTCTGTATCGAGCCATACACCTTTGGCCCTCTGCTTCCTAGCATCTGGCATCCATTCTGCTTGCTTAGAAAAGAAAGCAGCCATGAACTCTTTCCCTATGTAGATAGTATGTTCACAAGACTAACTACTTAATAAGTTCTAACATGTTACTGAGAGAGATGAAATAGCCCAACATCACATTTTTCTGATAAAAAGTTATTTCTTTTCCTCATTGCCCCCAAATCCTTTTCTTATTGTTTCTTTCTTTCTTTCCTTTGGGGGTCTGGAAAGTTGCACACATTTGAAAAAAATCAAATTTCCCTCTCTTATAATTATATGTTCCTAAAACAGGCACTTCATAACATTTTAATATCTACCCTTCGACAGACCTCCTTGCTTCCACCACGGTGGATACCGGCTGCTAGGATATTTCAAGTGCCATTTCTTTCCAGGACCTCAGCAGAGCCGCATCGGCGGTTCCTCTTTAGTACAACATGCTCTCTGAGAGTTTGCAGAGTTACACGGCCCTCATCACATAAATTCGATGAAATTCAACTCTTTTATCAGGGAACACAGTTATGGACTCTTTCTCATACATATTAAACATAACTTTTAGTGCTGTCATAACTTTGTGGATAATTTTTCTGAGCTACCATTTAGGTTATCCTTAGTTATGGGTTTCAATCATCTCTGCCTCTGAATAACAACAAAAGCCATCATTCCTTACTGGAGTTTAACTACATGTTTTTCATGGGAACTGGAGCTGCTCATACACCTCGGACACACTGTGGTAGATCAGTTGTTCTCTGGTACCTCCATATACCCACAGCCTTCCATGGATTCTGTGTTGAACCTGGGTATGGCTGCCTGATGCCAGCCTGTAGGTGAGTGGAAACTGTGACAAAGTCAGAGGACTAAAACTTGCTTAAGTGTTGGGCACTGGTTGTCCTGTTTCACTGGGAGCTATGTGACTGTTATAAGAGCAAGGCCAGACCAGCTCGCTAGAGGAACAAGGTCACAGAGATCACACAACCAATGATGAAGGCACCACTAACCTCCCTGCCATTAGACAACCAGGTGTGGCCTACCCCTCATCAAACCCACCAACTAGCCACAGACTCAGAGCGAGTCTAGCCAGGATGAGTCAGGGCCAGCCCAGGCCAAATTTCTTACCCTCAGACAGACATTCCACAGAGGGAAAGAAAATTCTATACTTGGTACATAGTCTATGAAAACACCCCAAGGGGGCTGGAGGAATGGCTCAGTGGTTAAAGTGCTTGAGCAAGTGCTAAGCCAAGCGCTAAGTACCCGAGTTCGATTCCCCAGCACCACATAAGCTGGGCGTGGTGGCGCACGCCTGTAATCCCAGCACTCGGGAGGCTGAGACAGGAGGACTGCCGTGAGTCCAAGGCCAGCCTGGGCTCTGAAGTGAATTCAGGACCAGCCTGGACCACAGAGCAAGACCCTGTCTCAAAAAAGAAAAAAGAAAAGAAAAGAAAAGAAAACACCCCAAGGTTCCCTTAACAATTTTTCCTTATCATGACTCATGAGTATTCTTTCGAAATAAAAATCTTCACCTATTTAAGCTGCTCTGTAAATATTTTCTTCTTGATATAAATGAAAGGACCAATCCTTGAAAATACAACTGGCTCAGTAAGAAATAAAAAAAAAAACATAACCTACTGTATCTATTGAAAAAAGTATACGATTATTTTAAAACTTTCCCCAAAAGAAAAAATATGGCTTCACTAATGAGTTCTTTTGAATATGTAAGAAAAAAGTCACTCTTGCATAAACTAACCCAGGGAATAGGAAAAGAGGAAAGACTTCTCAAATTTTTAAAAAATTAGCATAAGTTTGAAGCCTGAAAATATCATATTATGGAAAACTTATGGGCCAATGGCTTTCTTTGATGCAAACACAAAATTTAACATATCAGGAAAGTTGATCTAATAACTTAGAAGGATAATACATTACCACTAAGGCAGATTTATCTCAGAAGTGCAAAGTTGGCTAAACATTCAAAACTAATATAAGATTAGCATGACAAATTAAATTCAGGTGAAAATCACATGGAGATAAAATTTAATAAAACCCAATATCTATTTATGTTCAAAACTCCAAGCAAAGTAGAAATAGAAAAGAACTTCTAAATCTGAGCATAAAGTATCTGCAAAAAAACCCCACATCAAATATTAGCCTTAATTATGAAATGAAAGATTTTTCTGAATTAAAAGAAAGTAATGACTAGGGCTGGAAGGTGGCTCAGTGATAAAGCAACTGCCTAGCATGCTCAACATCCTGGCCAGGGCTGGATCCTTAGGAAAGAAAGGAGAATGAGAGAAAGAGAGAGAGAGAGAGAGAGAGAGAGAGAGAGAGAGAGAGAGAGAGAGAGAGAGAGAGAGAGAATGAGATGAAAGGAGGAAAGGAGGGAGGAAAGAAACAAAGAAAGGAAGAAAGAAAGAAAGAAGGAGAAGGAGAAGACAGAGAGGAAAGCAAGCAATGACTACTACCGTCATTTCTCTTTGGCATTGCGCTAAAGACTTAAAAAGAACAATAAAGAGAGAAAGTGTAAAAGGAGAGCCTAAAGACCGAAAAGTGATAAAAGCTTCATTATTTGTGAATGAATCATATACCTATCTAGAAGATACAGCAAAATCTACTAGTAAATAATGAATACTAGAATAAAGTGAATTGTGATCCTTGGATGCAAGGCTACCATATAAAGATAAATTATTTTTCTATATACCAGCAACAAGTATTTGATTAAAATTGCTTTAAATATCATTAATAATAATTAATATTATAAAAAAGAAAGAGAAGTCTTGTATTTATGGACTGGAAAGACTCAACATTTTAAAGGTTATAAAGTTTCTGCCAAACTGATCTCCAGATTCATCACACTTCCTATGAAAATTCCAATATGAATTTTATTTTTAAAAAGGCTCAGCTTATTCTAAAAGATGTGAAGTTCAAAGAACCAAGAATAGCAAAGAAAAAGATGATCAAAGTTTAAGGATTCATATTGTAAAACATTAAGACTAAATTTGAAGCTCAGTAATTAAAACCAGATGGTATAGGACAGGATATTGCAAAAAACACCAGTGGAAGAGGGGTAAGTGTCTGGACTTCAATCCACACATAGCAGTAACCACTTAAAGACAAAATTACTACTACAGTGAAACAGGGCCTACAAGATAAGTGACTTTTACTTGAGAGTTCATTTAGGAAAAAAAAATATATATGTTAAACTCTAATGGATGCAACACATAGAAAACAAATTGAATGGATCATAGAACTCTGTAAAAGGTCACGCTAAATTTCTAAGAAAACAGCATGCAAATATTTTCAGGGTGAAAATATTTTCATGGCCTTGGATTACACAAAGACTTCTTAAATAGAATACTATGACAGGCACTAGTCCTGAAGGAAAGCCTTGGTAAATATGAACTACATTAAAAATTAATATTCTTTTTAAAAGGTTAAGTTTAAATGCAAATTATAGAAGAAGACAAAGTAATATATATATATATATGTATGTGTGTGTGTGTGTGTGTGTAAATATATGTACATATACATGCCTACAATATATAAAGAACACTCACAATAAAAATGAGACAAGACCTAAGAAAGGTATTTCACAACTTGATACATGAATTTCCAGAATGTATATGAAAATATGATCAGTTTATAACTATTTCCAGTGAAGTGCAAATGTAACACAATGAACCACCACTGCATACCCACAGGAATGGCTAAGGTGCAAGGCACAGACCCGAATGCATGTTACCAAGAACACGGCTCAGCTAAAATTCTCAAGCAATGGAGGCATAAATCAGCACTCTTTAGAAAACTTACTGAGAGTATCTACTAAGGTATTCACTTATCACTCCATTCCTAGATATGAAGACAAAAATTCTTATGCAAATACTTTGATATAACCTAACAGTAGAAACAATTCAAATTTATTTAATATAAAATTATTTTAATATGTTCACACAATGGAGTGCTGTTACCTATAACAACACAAATGAATCATAAACAGGATGTGAAATTAAAGATACCAGATGATACAAAGTAATATCTGATTCTATTTACTGAAATTTCAAAAGCAGAAAAAATTAATATTGGGAGCTAGAAGTCAAATAGAAGTCACATTTGAAGGTTTATAATAAGAGCGAGGAAGAACAAAGGGAGCTTCTAGAGTTTTGGGGATATTCTTTTCCTTATTGTAGGTTGTGACTGCAAGCGTATGTTTACTTTCAAAAGTTCACAGATCTTATTTGCATAGTTTCTGTTTCTATGGTATGATTGAATAAAGTACAAAAACAGAAAAAGAAACAAAAATATCGAGGAGAGCTTTAGTGTTTCTCTCCTGGTAAACTGTTTTCTTTCTTACTTATTTACCTTTGTTTCTGCCTTTTTTCTTTTTGTCCTTTTTTTCTTAGAAGTCTCTACATTTCCAAATGGACATTTGCAAACACACTGAACTCTTTGGCTACATTTTCCCTTCTTGCCATTTGATACAGCCTTCTCATTTTTTTTAACCTACACTACAAAATTAAGAAGTCAAAAGGACAAGTAACATGAAAAAGAAACTTTTTTATCTCAGAAACTACAGCATAGTTGGCCAAGGTAGAGTAATGCCTCATACTTGGTCAAGGTATTAACATTGTAAGAGTGTAGTTATCTGGCTGTGTGCTCATCTTCCCACTTGGTTACAACTGCCTTGAGGTAGAGGAATAACTATCTTCTTCATGATCCCACTCTTATCTCAGTCTTTGACAGATAGTAGGAACTCACCTATTTTCAGTTAGCCTGTAAAGAAGCATAATCCATGTGGACACCTTACAGAACAACCAGAGAGCCAGGATTGAATCTTATTTCTTCAAGACAAAAAACTAGATTGTATGACTTTCTTGAGAGCCCTTCTTTTCTCAGAGTCTATGATTGAATGACTTTCCAGTAACTTTTCTAGTCTTCTTTAGTTACTCAGATAATATGGCACTAAGATTTGTTTTGTTTAGATTAATTTTAAACACTTTTCTTTACAAAAAAAGCACAGATTGTACTTTTTAGTCCTTTCTGAATTATTGCTATCTGAGCTACCTAGGTTAATGTATGCAACATTTAATTTTATATGTTGCCTGAAATTCAGATTTCCAAATTTTACATCAGTGACCCAGATTCACTTCCAGATGCAAAATTAATATTCTGGGCTAGAAGAATGGCACAGAAATTAAGGCACTTGCCATGTAAGCACAAGCCCCTGAGTTCAATTCCCCAGCATCACATAAAGCTGGGTGTGGTGGCACATGCCTATAATCCCAGCGTTTCGGAGGATGAGGCCGGAGGATTGCCATGAGTCTAAGGCCAGCCTGGGCTACATGTGAATTAGGACCAGCCCAAGCAACACAGCCAGACTTTGTCTCAAAAAAAGAAAAAAAAATCAAAATGAATATCCTAAACAATGATTTCACTAACATGACAGGAGGTTGCTCATTTTATACCTGACATTTTTTTCTTGCTCTAGACAAGACTTAGTGCTTAGTTTGTAGAACAAGGCAGATCTTACAGTATCTTGTGTTAGAATAATAGAAATCATTACTTATGAAGAGTATTAAACCGTTCTTCTAGGTTTTAATAAAAAAGACTTGAGCAAAAACTTGTCGCAGGAAAGATGATTTGAAATTAAGACAAAAGAAGATTGAAATAGGAAAGTGATTATCTCGATTATCTCTTGTTAAGTATGTGATACATTTTCATTATTAATTTCTTTCTTTTTAGGTCCAAATCCATACTAATGACTTTAAAAAAATGTATGTTTGTTGTTAAATAGAATATGAATGCCACAGAACTTGACAGTCTTCTATGTTTCAATCTGAACCACAGACTGTACCTGAATGCTGAATTTCTTTAAATATATTACTTTATCATAAGCTTTACTATTTTATTATAAAGTATAATATTTAATTTCCTGGTGACTGTGCTGATATAAGCAAAATCTACATGTTCATAGAAAAATTACACTCAAAATTCTAAATATATTTTATCAAAATAAGTACAAAAATGAGTAGGTATTATCTCTGTACTTTGATTTTTTATAATATATGAAGAAAAATAAATTTAAATGAATTTTTATCATTCAAGGTATTTTCAAATTCAAAGAAACTCCTTTCACTTTAAGGTTACCGTGTCTCTCATTTCTCATTTCAACTCAGATAAGTGGGTTCTTGCTACTTACTTTCCTCTCAAAGGTATAAAGTACTCATTGTTTCTACTCCTTTACCCTTCTTTGAGTAACAGAGGCAGATTTTCATCTTTATACTGACCACTAAGTCTCAGTTTTCTTGCACGCTTTCTGGCTCACCCTTCACCCCTAAAGCAAGTCGTAGAAACTAGGATTTCTCTTTCCCAAGGCAGATCACAACTACTGTGATCTCACCAGCCTGTCTTTCTTGGAATTGGCCATAAGAAATTCTCTAACCTATCCTCATCCAATTTCAAGTCCTAAATCCCTGCTCTTCTCAGAGGCGTTAGGTTCTATTTCCACGAATGCTGTAGAGAGGCCAAGAAGACTCTTAAAGACAGCCCTTCCTGGGTTGCCCCCTCCCCCAGTCTACTCACCTTAGAGCGTACCCTTTCTGTCCAATCTCTAATTAACATGATTTTTCATGTTTCAGTTATGTCATCATGCCCATACAGTAAAGTTTCCATAAAAACTCAAAGGACAGAATTAAGAGAGCTTCCACATAGCTGAACAGATGATAGTCCTAGGGGGTGGTTAGCCACAAAAGGCACAGAAACTCTATGCCTCTTTCTCCCTGCTTTTTCCTGTCTTTTCATCTGAATCCTTTGTTATATTTTTTGTAATGAAATGGTAAAATCAAGTATTTCCTTGAGCTCTGTGTATAGTTCAAGGAAATTAACTTACTTAAGGAGGGGCTTGAGGGAATGCTGATTATAGCTGGTAGGTCAGAAGCACTCGTAAAACAATCTGGCAAGGCTGGGGTTTGGGTGAAGGAAGTCAGAGAGACTTATTCCTCAACCTGTAGGATATGATGCTATCTCCACACAGGTAATGTCAAAACTGAGTTGGATTAGAGGATACTCAGCTTGTGCTCACTGAAGAATTGCTTGTTGATGAGTGAGGGGGAAAAAAAAAAAACAATCCCATACCTGTTGATGTCAGAAGTCCTTATTGTTGATTGTGGCGTAGGAACAGAGAAAAACAAGACGCTTTATTTTCCTGAAAATCACCAAGCAAAAATAATTTAAGATAACATATTCAACATTAAGCTGAGTCTCTCTTAAAGCTGTGACATATAATTCAGTGGCCGTTATTACCACAAATAAACAATGATTGTTAGAAGACCAACTAACATATCCCCTAATTTATGTTCCTTTTAAAGTATAATATCTATGACTGCAGAAGAGGAAGAGTTATTCTTGATGTCGTCCCATGTAGGTGGGAAGCTGGCAGAGCCAGCCTTTGACATAAGCTGAGAAGGCAGCTGACTGTTGTGGTTTGAAGACACTGAAGTAGTTTTCACTTTTTCTTGTGAGACACCTGTAATTCCCACATGGCTCATGCTTTTGAGTTAAAATGCAAATATCATCTCCAAAGTATAACACTCTACATAAAATGGTTTTCTAAGCTAAGTTGCCCAAGAAGACATGGGTTGGACAAAGAGATCTAAAAATATGGAGGAAATGAGCAGGGAAGAGAGAAGAAAATATTCAGGAAGTCAGCACAGAGGAATTAGACAAGGAGAAGGAAATCACAGAGTATGACTGTGAGAAAGACAGTGCACTGATTGAAGCAGATTTTTAAAGAGTTTTTAAAAATCTAAAAAATGGCATATTTGATTTTTTACTGATTCAGCAAAATACAATAGAAAAGAAATTCCACCAAAATGCCAATTTTCGAAAAAAATGGCCAAGAAGTTTTTGATGATTCTGGAGATCCCTTAGCCACAGAAGAACAGTGCACATGGCGGCTGAGAAGCAGAGCAGTGGAAAGGTGGTTTGTAGGGAGCGACCGTGGGTGGGAAGAGAGATCGCAGGAAGAGATCCCTTTACCTGGTGGAAGTCACGTTCAGGCAGGGTCCTCCATGTCGCCCGCAACAGAGACTTGGCCTGGAGTTTGACCTGGTGGGAAGTTCTAAGAGACAGTCAGTCCTGGCTGCTTGGACAGCAGAGAAGAAGGGAAAAGACCTGTACATTAAGATCAGTCTGTAGTCTCAGCATTGTTTAGGGCAGAAACTCTGAAACTCTCTTTAATTTCTTTTATAGATTTCCAGGAAAACAGGGGGGAAAAAAGACTTCTTTAGTAATTATAAAATGTTGTCTTGCAGTTCTCATAGGTGAAAGGAGGAGAAAATATTTAAATTTAAATTAATTTCAAAGTTTCATTTCTTTATAACCTATGCATCTTTTCAGTATAGGGATTGAGCCCAGGCACTTTACATTAACTTACAGCTCCGGCTCTTTTTTATTTATTTATTTTTTTTAATTTTGAGATGGGGTCTCACTGTGCTTCCCAGGCTGAACTAAAAGTTGTGATTCTCTTCCCTCAAACTCTCAGATTTATACATGTTTAAATAAAGAATATGTTCGAAGACATAAAATGAACAGAACATCTTGTAACTAACAGTGTCCAGAAAATTCATGAAATAGGTGCATTTCGAAAAAGAGGCTGGTAGAGTTCTGCTACCAAAAGAAACTTAAAGAAAAATGGAAAGCAAGTATAAAAATGTTTTCTGATTAAATGCCATGAATTTTGATTATCCAACATCCTTGTTACCATATTAACAGTAACAGTCATAATAGCCATAAAGATGTCACCTACGATCAAGCCTACTATATATCAGACAGTAGAATAAGCTTCAAGACAATTGTGTTAGTTTAATTTAATATTAATAACTTTAATTAATGCGCAGCAAAACAAGAATGCAGAAACTTAAGAATTATTCTGGGCCAAATAGCTATCTGCTATTTCAACCATTATTTGACAGTAAAGACGATTTTGAAGTTATATATAGTATTTAGCTTTATCACATTGTCTAGCATCAGGTTACAGACTTTGATCTCATCCAGACAGGCACTGATGGGAGCTTGTAGATGTAAAAATGAGATTGTCTGACAGCCCTTTACCTTGGGACAGTACAACATACCACTCGGCTCCCGTGACATAGCAACAGAGGAGACATCCATTCCTGCTCATGTCCCTGCCACCTAACGAGTCCCGCTGCCTGCTTCACAAGAGGGAGGTGTCAGAACCCACACTCGTGTCTCACTCCTCCTGAAGCACACGCAGCCCCCTCTACTTGGAAATTATGCATCATAATAGGAACATGAATAATATTCTTCTGTGGCTAATCGACCCACATTTAGAAACTAAGCTAAAAAGAGCTAGCAGTCTAAATCGTCCTCCATCTTTCCTCCTTCTCTTTGTTATTATTATCATTATTTATTATTATTATTATTCTCTTCAGGAACAGCAGAATTGCATAGTCATGAGAGATAAATCCATGAGCAGGACTAGCTAGTCATCTGGAGTAAATAATCTGGGAATTAAAAGTTTGACCTGCAGGCTGTTCAGAGCCAGATAACTGCCCAAAGTTTAGGAACCAGGACACAAACATGAAGCAGACCATTTAAAATGCCCCTCCTCCCTGAGACTGGAAATATTCACCAAAATATATGAAAACTACAAATTATAGTCTGAGGTATTTTAACTTCCATTGTGAATGTAAATACTTCAAAAATATTTTAAATAAATCTTTTTCATCTTGCAGCCAAGAAATTTTAAGCCATTGCTTGAAAATACTACAATCAAGATCGTTGTTTTCTATTTCACATCACTTACTTGATATGATCAATGTACAGATTCAGCAGGCAGTTTCTATGTCAGTTACTGTTCCTAACCAGCAGTGTGCCTGCCTACCGTGAGACTGTCGTAGTGGAGGAAATGCCTTGAACTTTGTTTTCTAATAGCCTTGTTATAATAGTAGTCGTAAGGGAATAGAGGAATAGTTCAGTTGTTAAAAGTGCTTGCCTAGCAAGCTCAAGGCCCTGAGTTTGATTACCCAGTACCACATAAACTGGGCGTGGTGTTTCACGCCTGTAATCCCAGTGCTCAAGATGCTGACACAGAAGGATTGTTGTGTGTTCAAGGCCAACTTGGGCTACATAGTGAGTTCAGGAGTAGCCTGAAATGCAGAACAAAAACCTGTCTCCAAATATTAACAACAATAATAGTAATAATGACAATAAAATGACTATTCTTTATTTTAACCTCCAAAGATATAATTTTGTTAAGGCAACTTCATCAAGACAACTTCAATAAATTACATAGAAAGATAAGGCATTTTTCTTAGTCCATTTTTTCCCAGTAGATTTCTAACAACCTAATTGTTCCTTTTATTTTTTACTACATTTCCCTATATAAATACCTAGACAGCATTTCTGACATTTGAATTCATTACAGAGGCAAAACTGTCTTTTGGATCAAGCTTCAGGAATGTTAGACCCAAGGTGAATTCTGAAACAACTGTGTCACATTGAAACTAAAGCTGTATTGATTGGTATCTGCCAACTACAAGGTATGCATTCCACTGAGGGCCTCAGGGATGGAGCTGCCTCCTGGTTCCTGTTTCCTCTTGGTGGCAGCGTAAGAGCACTGCACCTGAGCATGTTTTTATTTTATTGGAAATGTTAGAAAACACAAAGATAAAACAACTGAAAAATGTTATCATTTCCTACTAAGGAAGACAATTAATTTTGGCAAAGACTTCAAAGAATTTGAGGATAAGGAACAAAAGGAATGTAAACATTTCATTTTGCGTTCTTAACCCTGAAGTGGATGGAGGGTCATAAAACTTCATGAAAGAAAGGGGCACAGGCAACCCCCCCCCCCAAAAAAAAAAATGTGCTCACACAGGGGCTGAACATGAAGGTTCTAGGCCAATTCACATACTCTTCTTCCTGGAATCACTCAGCAAATAATCAAAGATATGCTTTGGTAGGGACTAGGAAGAGGCATCTGTTAGCAACTAAAATAGAGAAGCAAATAATGCACAAATGAATTGTTGTGTACTCTGGGAGTGAACACTGATTGACTTTGAAATATTTATTAAATACTACTTAAATAGTAAATGAATTTTTTCATGCTCAGCATTTACATTGGAGTGCTAGCAAACCCTTTCTGGTTGTATTACTGTTATATGATTACGAAAAGTAACTGTCTTTCTGAGTTCAGCTTACCTATACAATAAAGACAATGATAAAGACCTATCTATCTCAGATGGATGTAATGAAGAGGTTTCCAGTTTAATAATTCATAAGACTTTCTGGGTGAATGATTCTATATAAATGCAAGCATGAGGGCAGAAGCTAGTAATAAACCACAGGTTATTCGACACCAAGTTTAGTATCTGATCCACTACAAGCCCATTGTTTCAAAAATACATCTGAAAGTAGTAGCTCAAAGATCTCTTTTGTGCCTCATCTCACCCACAACCCACGTGGCCATTTGCTATTTTAGATGAAACAAGATCTTTTCTACTACAAAATAGATGTGAGTATTATCAACTTTCTTCTTTCTTCTCTTTAAAATTTTTAAGAGGCTTGCTCATTTCATGATTGATCTCTTGCTCAGCTACAGATTAGCATCTTAGGTTCTTATATAAATGAAGTATCTATAGCTTCCTGATTACGTATGACCACAAGTTAAAGCCAGCTTAGGAGTTTATCCTAAGTGTATAACTCAATTGCCATCAATAGAATACATCTATTCTCTAGATTGTAATCTCTGGCTTGCACATTGAACTAATGTCTGACATAATTTAAAAGTAGAAGGGAGAAATCATGAACCATATAAGTCAAAACATTTGCCTCAATTTTATTACATACTCCTTTTACTCTTATATGTTTAAGGACATTTGTTACTTAAGAAAATTATTATTTTACCACATCTTTCATCTTTTAGTTGTGTTGATAACTGATAGAACATTTTCTAAATACCATAATCACTAGTAATAAAAATATACGATGAGGCTAGGAAGCATTCTGCACAGCTCTTTAGAATACAGCACCGCTTAGCTTTTATCAGAGGATAACATGAAAGGGTAGGAAACAGAGGCAAGAGCACATAGATTCACACATCAAAGTAGGAAGGCTGCCTTCAGAAGCTGAGACCCAGCGGACACACGAACACTCCACGTGAAGAAGACAATGCAATCTGGTGCCATATGAACAGAAAAAAAAATAAATTTCTATCAACAAAGCATGAGGTAGGAAAGTGAATTAGTATAGATTCATAGAATACTATCTCTAGCCACACAGATCAGTAGTCTTCATGGAGATAGCTGGAAAAGTTGTTGGCATTTTTCATGATTTTCTCCAGTCTAATCAAACATAAATAACAGCAAGTTACTGATTTTTAAGATCTATAAGTAAATATAAATAAAATCACTAGAAAGAAAGGAGTAATTATCTGATTCCTCAAGTCAAACAATGCCTAATAAAAGCAGGTCTCTGCATCCTACAATAAAGCTGTGCTAAATTTATTCAGTACTTTTAACTGAAACAAGCAGGTCATTTGAATCCCAAAATTAGGTAGTACATATTGATAAGCAGAGGGCACAATTGAATTTGTTTGCAAGTAATGACTACTTCTTAGTACCATAATAATGTATAGATTCTGTCATTTTGAAGAAAACAAAACAAGTTGCAAATCATTATTTTTACATAAAAAGTGTATTTCAGTTGGAATAGTCACTAATGCGATTATCTGATTATCCATAGCTACACAACAAATTATATTACCTATAAATTTGGCAGCTTAAAATACATTCTTGTTTTGATTTCATTTTGTTTTTTCTTAATTTGTTTTATTGTTTTGTTTTGTTTTTTTTATCTCATAGATTCATGAGTCAAACGTCCTTAGGCCATTTGTTCTAGAGATCTCATGTGGTTGCGGTCAGACAGTGGCAGGGCCAAGGACTTCACTTGACCAGACATTCAATGTGACTTCTTCACTCAGGTGTCTACGCCACAGTTGATAGGCCTGGGACACAGCGGACTCACCTGACTGAGGCATCACTCTACTGCCCTGCCCCATCTCCTTGTCTCCCTCCTTCCCTCTCTTTCTTCATATTCTCCATGCATCCTGTCCATGTGGCAGCTTGGGGAGCCTCACAAGGTCAGAATCTCCAGTTCTGGGTTTCTTACCTGGTGGATGGCTTTCCGCAAAATACGTGTTTCAAGACAGTGCGAAAGATGCACATACTCAGATGATCCAGCCTCATCATCATCCAGTGTCGCTTTCACTGCATTATATTGGCAAGTCCATATGTTATGGCCGAGAGGCCTACAAAGGGTGTGAGTGCCACGGTACCTGGTTCATAGAGAGGCCATCCATTGGAACTTGTAACTAACAAGAAGACAATGTCAAGAACACTTACAATTGTCTTTGTCATCAGTAGGAATATTATAACAATCTGTTCCTTTAAGAATTAGATATTATTTAAAAGAAAAATACTGGCTTCCAAGTTAAATATTTTTCATTCTCATAATTAGCATCTAGAAAAAAAAAGGGAGAGAAAAAATGCATAATTCTGAAAGCACAAACTAGCTCATTTTGGTCAATGATTATTCTTGTACTCTTAGGTAACTGAAAGTTTTTAACCATCAGTTCTAAGACTAAAATCACCCCTTAATATGGTCACTGTCACCATGTGCAAAGCAATACTGACAATGATTCTTAGAACAACAAAACTATAGTTTTGATTCTAGCAAAATTTAGTTTTAAAATATGAACATCAGATTTTTTGAAATGTAGCATGCAAACTCTATGTACTAATCCAGTGGGGAAAAACAATCTTTAAATGGCACTGAGTTAATTGGCTATCTACAGATAAAAGGCAAAAACTGGCATAGAACATAACAAAAAATTCAGACTCTGGCCCTAATATGAAAGTTAAATCAAGTAGGACTTTATTTTCAGTCATGACACATTAACTACACCAGAGTAGCACAGCCACTTTAAACATCCCTGAAAATTATATATTCTTTCCAATATTTAAAAAAAAAAAAAGCTGTATTACACTCCTAAAAGAAAGGCAACACACGAGGTAAGCCCCAACATCTACTCAACTTGGAGTATTAGAATCCAATCCAGGAAAAAAAAAAAAAAGTACTGAGGAAGAGAAGATAGAGAAAGAAAGAGAAGAGGAAGGAAGAGAAGACAAAGAGAAGAGTTTGGGGATGTAAGGAGATGGACTTCACAAAGCAAGATACTAAAGAAAACAATTGAACAGAGATGTCATTCTAGACGTCTCTATCAGTCTTCTTATTATTAAGCTGTTAGGATGTTATGCCAGATACACTGGGAGCTGAGAACTCATGGAGATTCTGGGAGTCTCCTACTGTTAGAATATGCAGGATAAAGAAAGGGAACACCTTAGGAGGGGCCTACTCTATTACCAGGACAGACTACTTTAGAGTTAGCAGAACTTGGATTAAAAATATCCCTCGAGGGGCTGGAAAGAACAGCACAGTGGTTAGAGTGCTTGCCCAGCAGGCACAAGGTCCTGAAATTGATTCCCCTGCACTGTATAAGCCGGGAGCATGGTGGTACACACCTACAATTCTAGCACTCAGGAGGCTGAGGCAGGATGACTGTAGTTCCAGACCAGCCCGGACTACATAGTAAGTCTGGGATCAGCTTGGATACAGAGTGAGACCCTGTCTTGAAACAAAACAGAAAACAAATAAACAAACAAACAAAAATCAGTCCTCAGCTGGCTTTTTGTGCCAGTAGTTGCAGTTACTCGGGGCGCTGAATTACCTGGGTCCAGGAGTTCAGAACCAGCCTGGGCAACATGAGATCCTGCCTCTTAAAAGTATAAAAATAAATAAAATAAAAATAACTCCCACAAAAAGTTCTATTAGTAGACTTACTACATTCCAGATGCCCCAGAAAAAAGTTACTAAAGAATGATAAAACAAAATAATGACAATAGACTCAGATTCTAAATAAATGTAGCAACTGGTATGTCCTCTACAGAATTTAAAAGTTACTTACATGCAAAGAGGCCAACAATGTGACACTTGACCAAGGAGCTGGGAGGTGGGTTCGTTAAGTGGGCAGATGGGGGAAGGGTAGAAATAGTCTATAAATCAAATGTGAGATGATGACCAGTTATTTCCAGAAAAGGACTATATCTACCTTAAAAAGGTAGAGGACATAAATCAAAAGATCTTCATAATTAATGCACAAATGCCAACAAAGCAATGGAAATTTAAAAAAAAACCTACAACTGAAAGTTCCAATAGGTGAAATGAAATATTCACTGGGTGGCTCAACATTAAATTGGAGACTGGAAAAAAACTGATTAAAGCTGTATAGATCAATATAATTATGCAAGCTGACTGAGAGCCGGAGCCTCAGAGATTCGTGAGACAACAGAGAGACAACTTACACAGTACAAATGAAGCTCTAGAGTGGAGAAATCAAGTTCACAATCCCCCGAATTTGAAAACAACGTGTTCGCATACAAAAAAAAAAAAGCTCAATTACTTTCCAGAAAGAAAACTGCAAAGAAGTCTAGGTCACACTGCTGCAAAACCAAAGGTATTTTCACTCTATAGAGGTAAATCTTTAATTTTTTTCAGTACCTTCAAGATGCTGCTCCACTGTTTCCTCACGTGCCCTATTTCTGATAAGAGATCTGCTGCGATGCTTATCCTCGTTTCACTGTATAGGACTTTGTTTTCTCCCCCTTTGGATGTGATTAAGATCTTATCTTTATTACTGGTTTTAATCAATCTGATTATTCAGGGAACTAGTGGAGTTTTGCTCACGTCTCTTGAATTTGAAGGTTGCTATCTTCTTTCATTTATGGGCACATAATTGTCATTAAATTTTCCAACTTTATACAGTTATCATTATATTTTTGGTCATTATTTCTGCAGCAAATATTTTTCTATCCTCCTTTGGGAACTCCAGTTATACATTTACTAGGTCACCTGAAGTTGCTGAGACACTTTACTATTCCTTTCCAGTTTGTTTTTCCTTCCTCTCTGTTCTTAATCTCAAATAGGCACAATGTAGTGTCCCACTCTGGCTTTCTCAGCTGCCTAATTTTCCATGAATCCTACCCAGGTACATTTTATTTTAGACCATGTACATACACTGGAGTTTTCATCTTAGAATTTCAGTTTATATCTTCTCATATATTCTCTGTGTCAACATTTCAACAAGCAAAATACAGTTCTAACACCTGCTTCAGTGATTTTTGTCTGCTAATTCAGATGTCAGTTCCAGCTCTGAGTTACCCGTATTTTCTTTCTTCTTTGTCCAGGGTCTTGGATTTTGTAGTTTCCTTTAATTTGCTCATTTTTTGGACTGTTCCAGAAAAAAAAAAGAATAAATCTGGTCTGCTTGCTTTATTTTGGCAGGAATCAGTGCTGGATTAAACATCAAACTAATAAAATTCTATGGGCAAAATATGAAGGTATAAATTTCAAATTGAAAATTAATAAATTTAAAAGTTAAGATTAATTTTAGAAGAGTTGATGAGCTGTAAAACAATTTTTAAAAGATGGTGAGATATCAAGTTAGTTTGGAGTCCTGCAAACACATTTTTTAAAAAATATACTTCTCTCTGCACTACTATTGCACCTTAGAAATTCATCTATAGAAACAGAACAAACTGTGAAAAGCCACAGAAGCAAAGTAAGATAGTCTACATAGGACACGAGTCCGTGAGAAAATGCTAATCGCTGTAAAAGTATAAATATAGACAAGAATAGATTGGCAAGAGTTTTTCAACTCCAAAAAAACGCATTGTCCCTCTTGGACAAAGCATGCTTTCGTGCTGTGCACCATTAGTTTTAAAGTATTAAATCATCTAACACTCTTCTATGGTTTGAATGTGGTTCATTCTCTCTGAAATCCATGGTGAAGTTTGATGGCCATTGTGAAGGTGTTGGGAGTAGGGACCTTGAAGTAGTGAGTAAACAGTTAAGAAAGGTGAATGGTGATTTTTCCGTCTTCTAGGGGGAGATAGTCGCTAAATTGAGTCTTTTGTGCTTTACCTTTAACACAGGCCTGCTTCTGCTTATACTTCTGACGAGAGTAGTTGCAACATGAAGCCTTCGCCAGAACCCAGGAGACGCTGCACCCTGCTCTTGGATTTCTCAGCCTTGGGAATCATGAACTAAAATAAATCCCTGTAAGTCACTAATTATGTGTTAGAGCAACAGAAAACACACAAGGCCTATCCCAAACAGCACAGTCCATAAAATAAGTATCTCTCATTTTTTTTCGTACAGCCAATGCTTTCTTCTTTCACAAAAGAGGCAACGCTCTTGCTTTCATCCTCACGCTCTTATCTGAGGCATTTCTCACCAGTTCTTCCCATCTCCTTCATTTCAACTTGCCTTTCCTGAAGGTCTTCTTTTCCAGCCTCCAGCCATTTCAGTTTTTCACCAATCATGCACAAACTTTCCATCAACCATCTTCCTCTACAAGCCTTAACTCCATTTCTTTTTTTTCTCTTTTATCATGAAATTTCTAGTTCCATTCTTTCTGAATTAAAACCTCTGTTTAGAAGGTCATCCTGAATTTTCTGTTTAAAATAACTCAAAAATCTCCTCAGTATTTTGAACTCTGCTTTGCTTCATATCTTGATGAATTCTCTTCTTCTTTGGTTTCTGAAATTCTATCTGTCTTTTATTCTCTGCTAAGAGACAAATGTGAATCCCGAGATCCATGATTACAGAGCCATATTTTTACTAAGGGTCAGTGTCCTACAGGCTTAAACAAAACAGCTCAGGCTATTTCTAGGTTTACTGGAATTAACCCCCACAGACTAAATTTTACCAAAATACTCATTCAAGTCTGACAACGTGACACATACCTGGCTTCAAGAAATAGATATCTTAAAAGTAAGAATTATGTCATATTCATTATGATCTTGCATATCCAGGTCAGTACCATGAATTCTTTAAGTGAGTCTCCTTTCCTCCTTAAGTATACTAAAGAATAAATTAACTAAAGGGCCAAATATGTGATGTGTCAGCATGTAGATAAGCAAATACAAATACAATGAAAATTGTGCATCCACCCAGAAATTTCATAAAGCATAAAAACTGCAATTTTGAATTTGAAGTTTATATTTATAGTGGCATGAGAGAATTTGCCATTAAGAAGCTTAGTTCGAATACATGTCTTTGAAAATATTTTATTATTAAACATTGTAAACAACCATAAGAGTTGAAAAAGTAGAATTATGATGCCATCAAACTACTATAATGAGCAATTCACGATTACTAAAGTAGTGGATTAAATTTCTGAAAACATTAAAACAGGAAATACACAAAATTATACTATATCCCAAATCAAATTTAAAACTACTTTATAAATATCAACTTGTTAAGAGTTTTATGCTCTTTGCTATTTTCTGAAAATATGATATCTGTCTATTAAGGATAGGACATGCTCTCTTAATAAAAGAAACTAAAGAATAGATTCTGTCTTCACTTTACTTAGTGGCGACTGCACATTCAGGAATTTCTCAGCTTCACAACAACTGACAATGCACATACTCTGCCTCGGGGACTTAATTTCACTATCGCCTAACCTATCAAGCAGCTTCCAAGATAGCACTGCCCAAATTACAAAGAGAGTGGACATTAGACATTCCTGAGTCGCCACAAGCATCAGCTAAGGCTCCAGTTACAGGATCTTGCTGATACAGTAACGGAGATCGTGGTGTACAATACCTCAAGTGCAGTCTCTGCAGGATGGTTGGGGGCAGAAGCTATCTCCTAGGTAAGGCACAGCCTTCTAGCTACATCAGGATTATATGTGGTGCTGCGTAAGTGTTTTATCTGAGTGATAACTTTTGTATCCTCTAAAAAGAAACTTACTTGGCCTCCTGAGTTTGGTGTAGCATTAACCCAATGTAGCAATCCAAAGAACACATATCATCTCTCTCTCTTTCTCTCTGTCTGTCTGTCTGTCTCTCTTTCTGTCTATCTTCAGAGTAATGCACTTTATTCAAAACAATGAGACAAATGGACTACAAAAGGCAGCTACCAACATAGTAGTACATAGCGATACATTTAAGATCTCAAGGGAATCTATCTCCAATTTGTTTTTGTTGTTGTTGTTGTTGTTGTTGTTGCTGCTGCTGCTGCTGCTGCTGCTGCTGTTGTTCATACAGCAACAGAGTAGGGAGTTTTGATAAAAATCAAGATCCAAGTTTGATTTCCAGATTCTTCAGTTTTGTTTTAACTAGAACCCTCATTGTATTAGTCAGCTTCTCCTACTATAACTGAATACTTGGTACAGGCTACTCATGAAGAAAAAGAGGTTTATTTAGTTTATTTAGCTGCCCCTGGCAGCATCACCTCATGGGTCAGAAGCCAATGGCGGGAGCAGGTGCACAACAGAGCAAGTGATCACATTTCAGACCAGGAGCAGAAAAGAAAGGAAAGTCCAGGCCCGCTCCTTCTATGACAGTCTTCCTAGCGGACTCCTGAGGTCCATCCAAACCTGCCTTCCAAGAGCTTGTTTCCAGTCACCCCTGGACCTTTTGTGAGTCCCCCCTCTTAATGGCTCTATGGCTCCACATCCTTCCATTCTGGGAGAAAGCTTTCAACCACATGGACATTTAGGGAACCACAATGAAATCATACCCAAACCATAGCAGTTGCACTATTTAATATTTTTCTTTGCAAATGCATCACATATTTCTTTGTTGTTCTAATTATCACCAAACTCAGGCTTTGAAGTGTTGAATTTATTCTAATTTTTTCTGTTATCCCACAACCTCTGACTTTACTTTTTGTCTCTTCTTTATAATAAAGAATACAGTAAGAAAATACATATGACTTCATTTCTTAACTTTCTACTCTACCAAGCCCATCTCTCATGAACCTTTTTCCTTCAGACTTATCCCTGAGGAAAGGGAAACCTGGAAAATCAAATTAAAGAGAGATTTTGTCATGGGATGGCATTTTATTTGAATCTGCTTATCTATGACCCTGATGATGCAAGAAACACAGAACTGAAGTCCTGTTGGGAACATTAAGACTGGGTGGGAGGAAAAGGACCCAAATCTGGCATGCTGTTGTTGGACAAGTGCTGTTGGATAGTTAATTGCTCAATTAAAGAATAACCACATAGACTATTTTGTGATCTTCTAACACACAGATAAAACTCCAGGAGGACCATCCCTGATGCTGCTATGATAGGAACTACGAGCTTCAATCCCAATTTAGTCATTGATCATTGTTTTTCTGTATAACAGTATTTAGCTCACTGATAGCACCACTAAAATGGAATCATTACTCTTTAGGTATAAAATTTTCTTGAGAAATTTGCAGTTGTATTCTGGGCCTTAAATTGCAACCACTTGTGTATCAAATTCATGCTTGAAATTTACTCTAGATGGGCATGAACTGGTGACTGTCCTTCTTCCTCCTTTTTCCTCTACTTCAAACATGCTTTTGTGTAATACCCGATCTCATTTAGTGGCATCACTGTCCAATCATTTGTCCAAGCCAGACATCGCAAAATAGACTTAAGTGACTCACTGTTCCTGTTACTTCATAGTTTGGAAATTTCTTCCATTTTAGGTTCATTCTGCCCCTGAGAGGCCTTTCAGGAGATTCCTTTCCCTCAATTTCTACTGTCTAGGTACCAAACATCTTCACATCCTATTTTGACCTCTGTGGTATTATACAGTTAAGTGGTTTCAGAAATGGATAAGCTTGCCTTTGTTTCTGTCATCTTTGTGAATAAGGTCTGAAAAATTTTTAATCCCTTCTTATAAAATATTAGATAATTTTTATGACTTCTAAGATACAGATGTTATTCAAAATCTATTTATAGAATATTAATTGTAACCTAGGCATCAAAGTATTGACTACACAAAGTTAAGAAAAATTAACTTCAAATGCTATTTAGAGGGGAAATAATATATCAGAGAACTATAACAAGTATTATAACATCAGAGCAATATGCAATATAATAAACAAAAAGAATGATCAGTTCTATGTGATGATACTGAAAAAGAACATATACATCTGTCTATGACTTGAAATAAACAAACAAATGAATGACAACAACACTTCCAAACCAGGACAACAACATGAGAAAAGTTTCAATGCCTAAAAAAGCAATGTTTATTCAAGGAATGATAAGTCATTAAACACTGGGTAAGGGAAGATGATGATTATTAGATGATGCATTCATCAGTCATCCTTATACTTGGCACAGACTTGCTTTTCAATAAACATTTAGTGGACAAATGATTTGGTTCTTTACTTACATATGAAGGATTATGTATCATTCTGTAGGCTGTGCATATAATATAGAAAGAATAACCTAGAAATAATAAATACAATAATTACACATGATCAACAGATTTTACTCAGAATTAGAAATCCAAATGACATCTTAGAAGTTCATATTACCTCATGTAAAGATGTAAAGCAACAAAATATTACTGTCCTAGTGGCTAGCATCAGTTTATCTTTAAGAAGAAAAAACCCTTAATAAGTCAATGCAAGATTTATTGATTCCAGGATTGAATGACTAACTCTGACTAACTCTTGAAAAAAGATCAACAAGGGCCCAATATCATTATTAACAGAAAGGATTCTCCTAGTATCCTTTGCCAAACCAACGAAGTGATTTTAACTAGAAGTAAACCCTATTCGTCCTACTTTCAAGGTCATTTTTTTTCAGCGCAGAAAGAGAAAACTCCATTGAAAGGCTGGTGGGACAGTGGGGGTGCAGGGTAGATTATGCAACAGAGTTCTCTTCTATACTCAGTTTTGAGACCCACATTACTGCACTCCCACATGATCCACCACCTTGGATCACAGCCCATGTAATACTATCAATTAAAGTTGCTCAAAGAGTACTTTAAATCATTATTTAAACGCTGAATTTTGGTAAGATAAGCACATGACATAGTAGCCTGTTTTAAGGTCCTCCATGAAATGAGAATTTTTTTCTGTCTGAAAATTTGTACCAAAGATTCTTATAACATTTCTAGGAACTACAGAGGGAGCTTTGAATAACATTTAGGTGCCAGTTAACATACAATGTGTGACAGAGAGAGTAACATTTGTCAAATATTCTATATTTATTAGTGCTTCCCAGTATTTTTGCATCCAAGTAAAGACATGGGCAAAAAACACGAATGCAGAAAAGCCTATGCATGTTTCCTCAGTCTCTT
The DNA here is from genome assembly GCA_004027205.1 of Ctenodactylus gundi. Classification (NCBI taxonomy): domain Eukaryota; kingdom Metazoa; phylum Chordata; class Mammalia; order Rodentia; family Ctenodactylidae; genus Ctenodactylus; species Ctenodactylus gundi. Next base: position 251,747 of record PVKB01002528.1, read on the forward strand.
CCCCTGTGAAATTTGAATAAGCAATCACTATTCTAGGTAGCATGACCACAAGCTTGTGAAGCCTCCATCAACTCAGGCACAGAGCCCTCTATCAACACTGATGTCATGTTCTATGAGCAAGAAATAAACTTTGTATGTTAAATCACTAAAATTCAAAGCTTGTTCCCAAAAACACAATTCAATCTAGTGTCATTAGTACATATATTATCCAAATGTTGGATTTTGCTTCCATTGTCCTTGAAATAATATTTCATCAAATACACATTAGCTACCTACTATGTGCCAAACACTCTGCTGGATATTTAGAATACATATGTTTGTGCTATTTTTAAAATTTTTTGTTCTTTTGGTGTTTGTAATCTTACCAAAAATGTAACAATTATTACCAATACATGTGATAATCAAATACATGCACTATCTTAAATACAGATGATATAATAATAACTCAAGAACATTACTATTTATATATATGATTTTTTGTAAAACACAAAACTGGAATATGTTTATTTTAGCTAGGAATATATAATTTATTTACATTTTAATCAAGTCTTAATTCGAATCACTTAGATGATGTAGCTCTTTGAAAGGAGTATCCACAATTTTAGCAATTCTAAGGAAAAGCGAATGAAGAAAGGAACAGCCACTGCCAAGCCAAAGGCCACTGTCATGCCAAATGCAGTAATCAGGCTGTACCAATCCAACGAAGTCAATCAGCATCACTTCTTGTCATTATTTTAAGGCATTTTAGAGGGCAAAGGCAGATTTCTTCTTTTCATTTGCTAAGGCAGAACAGAATCTACAGTGTCAGAATCACATGCTTATCGTTGAGAAAAGTCATAAAAGAGTAAGTAAACGAGGTAATTTTTAAAAATCAACTGCTAAAAATGTAACCTTCTTAATTTTACTAAATTATGACTTAAATAAATAGGAAGGCAAGTAAGTATCATATCGAAGCCATACATCATATATTGGATGTACATATTGAAAAACAGAAGTTGTGAAAGTACTAACATCCTTGTCTAACTTCATTGTTTTTTGACTTAGAACTGAAATATTTACCCCTTCTCTCTCTCACATGAAGACAGCTGTGTCAAGCTGTATGCTTTACTGTGCTACAGACAGTATAAGACCTGGCTTTAAATCCTTTGGTGAAGAGGTTTTTTTATTCAGAAAACAAAATAGCTATTGACAAACATAAATATGCCTGAGCATGTATACAACTCTGCACCATGTTTTTTACCACTAAGAAAACTAATGCACAGAGATATTTATAAATATCAAGTACTCCTGAAGTTCAGGGTAGTTTTCAAAAACATATTTCTGTAATATTTCAGAAGCTTTTAGTTATTGTTTATTCATAATATTTGATTAAGAGAGCTTTTTTTGAGCCTGGGTCACACTCTGCAGTCCAGGCTGGTCATGAGCTCACAATGTAGCCAAGGTTGGTCTCAAACTCATGGCAATCTTCTTGCCTCAGCCTCCTGAGTTATGGGATTATAGGTGTGTGCCATAGTGCTTAGTTTATATAGTGCTGAGGTATTGAACCCAAGGCCTTGCACGTGCTAGGCAAGCACTGTAACCCCTGAGCTCAGCCCCCAGGCCCCAAGAACTCAATTTTATTAAAACAGAATGGTAGCTCTCTTTTATAAACACTTGAGTCTAGTTCCTGCATTTCTGTCTCAACTTCAGTATTTGGGGTGTATATCAATAGTTTTAGCCTTAACTATCACCTCTCAAAACCATTTTCATCAACAAAATATAACTCAGCATTTCTTTGTCAAACAAGTTTCCCAAAGATATATAACTTTGTTTGAAAGAGCACATGAAAACATTTGCAGCCATTTGTGAGGATCTTTTCACATGATACAGACGATGTCAACATCAGCTGAAAAAGGCCGGGATCATTATCCTTGAATCACTGATGATCTAAAGAATTTCCCTAGATAGTATAAGTAAGCCAAATTCTTTTGATTCTTGAAAACAGTTTTCATCAAGCTAAAGTTAGACAACTAAGTCATCTGGCTTCCATACCGTACAACACACTGCACATTGTTTTACTGGATCATCTGACAGGCACTGGGTTGTGCTTCCAGAGCGTCAAGTGCACTGAGCCACCTGCATTTCAGGCCATGAAAGTATTTGAAAATTGTAGTGGTATATACTTCAACCAAGGCAGGATCTATTTTTTAAGGCATTTGATACAAGGTAATTCATGACAAGTTGCAATGGGTACTTCCAAATTTTAGCACCAATATTTCCTCTCAGGAGTTTGATGTTAACAAACCTTTCTTTCCATGGAGGCTCCATCTAAAGTCATATCCTAATTTTTTTCTTGGCCAGTCTTCATGAGGCATTTAAAGATTCCACAGTACAATTTGTTTTTTGATGTGTATCTTTCCTGGGATTCTGTACAAAAGTCCTTCAAAGTCATTTATATTCTTATTTATGATAAAAATAAATATAGCTGACCATACAATATTTACTATGCATGAACTTTCATTAGCTGTAATAGAACCTAACTCATACATTGTAATATCTTCGTTCAACTTACCAATTTTGTTTCAAGCTGTTTCTTTAATATTGAGGTAATATTTCTGGTTAGAAAAAATTGCTAATTTAAATGACTGTCGTTAGAATACAATTTCTTCTGCCTTGAATACATATTTCTTTATAAGCTTATTATCTTTAAAAAGAGTTTCTGCTGCCAGGGAATTTTTGAAAGTAATATTTAACCAAATTTTACAGTAGTATTACTCAGGTTTTTATTAAATTCAAAAATATTCCCAACGAAAAGTGCAGTCCTTTCTTAGATTACTGTTTCATCAAACAAGTTTTCTATTTATCAGTCATATTTTAACATAATTGCTTAAAGAATAGTATTCTAAGTTGCATTTTGGACAAAAGTACATATTAAATATTAACATTCTATATATTAAACAAAGGAATAATACTTACTTTTGGGAAGTACTATGCTCTCTCCCCCTAAGTTATCCTCAGCTTATTGTTTTCTCTCTTTTGATAAAAAATCATACACATGTAATGTTATATGGTTGCTGGATTAATCTGTTTATCACAGAGGAAAAAAACAATAGCTCACTCTGATATTAAATTCGGACATAGTGGTGTCAGATCTTCTGATGGCAAAACCTGGCTTTTCTGCAAAATGTCCCTATTTTTCTTACTGAGAACAAACTCAAAAAATGTTCAAAGTATTGTTTGTCGAAACAAAACAACCCAGGACTGTGTTTATCTCATGGCTGCTGGTTTGTGGTGAGTCAGGTTTTCACTTCACATGAATTCATACCCTTGTTCAACTGTACTAATTTTACTGACCTTAGATTTGAGTACAGATTCAAATCTTAAGTCAATGAGTTACATATGGCCTTTATCCATCAAAAGCACAGTTTGACATTCAAAGAAACAATGAAAGATTAGACTTGTCCAATTACATGTGAACATTATATTAATTTACCACCATTGATGGCCACTGAAATATTTCAATATGATAAAGGAGTTTTAATAGGAAACAGAATTTTAATCAGAGCTTACATATTGTTTTACAAATGAAACAATAATGATCAATATATTACTCTTCTGCTGTGAAAATTAGTGATGGTTTTCATTACATATTGCTAAAAACTTTCCAAGAAATGTTCATTATAAGCCCTACTATATATATATTTTAAATCTAGATATATATGCACAAAGATTATCAATATTTAATCTCATGATAAATTAGTATACAATACTTAAGTCACTAAAATTCTACTTCATGAAGACTCAGGCTAAAAAATAAATTACGAGGTTACAATAAATTACTTGTGAGGTCATCAAATTCAATGATAATTTAACATGTGAACATCTGGGATCAGTAAGACACAAGAGCTAAAACATTAAGAAAAGGCCCGGTAATTTAGCTTGGAGAGCTGAAATTAAGGAATGAAAAAACGTAGTTTATAAAAATATATTACATACATATTAAATATTTGTCTCAGAAAGATAAAGAATACTAGATGATACATTTTTTAAAGTAGGTCATGGGAGGTCATACCAGGATTGTAGGCCACCAGGATTAAAGAATATCTTCTGTTGAATTCAGAAAGAGTTTCGTGTATCATTAGATATTTGGTCTAAAAAAAGGCACAATATCATACAAAAAGAATTGATTAAATAAATGTGATAACCTTTCTAATACAAGGCTTCATTGTAGGATGTGCTGTAGGATGTGTACCTGAGGTGTTCTACCTATCTGGAACTGGTACAGGCTGCAGGTGAGTGCAGGATTCCCCACACTGAGATCCAAACTCTAGAGAAATCTGTGAAGCTGTGACATCTCAGAAGTTACTCTTCTACACCTGTGTAATTACATAAAAAAAGAAAAAATGAAGAAACTAAGTTTAAATTCCTCAAAAGGAAACAGAATTTCCATAACTTCGGAAGAATGGTTTAAGGGGGCGGAGCCATGATGGCAATGGTGAATTATTATTTTTCCTCCAGTGACTCTGCATGATTTAGCTGAAAGACAGAGGTTTAGTAATGGAATTTCCTCGACAGCCTAATGTAGAAAGACAGAGGATCAGCTGGACTTTAGTGGTGACCACAGAACTGGGAGAAAAGTGAGGAAGATTGCCAGCAGGTGGGTGCAAGCTCCCAGACAGGGGCGGGGCCTTAGATGAGACCTGCCCAACAGGACCTGGAGGATGGGCGGCTCTGCAGAGCACATGTGGCAGGTGTGTGGGAAGTGTGCAGTAAGGTCAGACCCTGCAAGGCACTGGTCCATCCTGTGGCTCTCTGCCCCAAGCATAATTCTTGGCCACAGAGTACCAGGATCCTGACTCACTTCGGTTGTGGTATAGAAGCAGAGGAAGACCTCACTTGTAACACCTCAGAACTTGGGGACTGAACTGAAGAACAGACTTGGAGTCGTCGTACTGGAGTCACAGTGCTGGGATCACAGCCAGCATCCTCTGACAGACCTAACAAGAAGAAGTGAAAGTGTAGTATCACTCCCAGCAGATAAACGGTCAACAAATTGTTGTAGAAAATTCCCAGGAAAGGAAAGGAACTCTTCTGAATGGGCTTGAAACAACTGACCTTTGGAGAAGCAGTTACCCCCTTAACAAGGTCTGCAACAGTTCAACTGTGAAGCTGGGAAGCTGACTCTCAAATTGTAGGTAGTGAGATTAGGCCAAGGACAGACTGTGTGCTCTAAGCTTGCTCTGTGTAAAAGAGAAACTGTTTCTTTTCTGCTTACTCTCACCCTCCCCAGGCCAACCCTTGGTCTCAATGTGCTTTCACCATACCCCACTACTCCTGTTAACAGAATTGTTGAATATTGGTAACACACAGCCATATGGCTGGGCATGTTGGGAAGCAATAATTGTATGCCACTTAGCTAGACATAAATTATTAAGGCAGATTTTTCACTATGTTATCAACAATAATTTAGTGTCACCTTCACCAAACTCTTGTAATACTGTTTTTGATAATCTGTACAGAAATCTTCATTAGTAGTGCAGAATACATTTCTGATGTTAACAGTCGAATGATTCTTTGAGTTAAGATCTTTTGATTATGTATCTATGCTGGTACGCATTTAATTTAGCTGCTGACATGAATACCCATCCCATTGTCAAAGAGGGAATAACAGGTGGAGCTTACGAAGGCTTGGTAGCTTTTGGTGCTTTGGTTTAGTGTAAGTAAGCTCTATGTAGTACTGCTTCACTAGTGATAGTGATACAGTACTGATATTAGTGAAACATTCTGATAAGTCAACATTAGATATATTTAGATAGATACCTTGATGGTGTGGAATGTAATTTTTAATGTTAAGGGTCGATTTGTTGTAGTATTGAACTGGTTAGTGGGTTCTGTTAACAATCTGTTAATCAGATGATAATATTATTATAAATCTTTATTCAAATTGTGGATAGTGGCATATTCATTGTGAATTCCAATATATGTCAACCAATATCTTATCTCTAGACTACATGCAGTTCTGTAATCTTTTCTTCCTTTGCCAAAAAGTTAAGGAGATTTGGTAACCAGCAGAAGATTGGTCATTGACACAACCCCCAAAAATAATATCTGAGTAGGTGAAAAATAGATATAAATACTAAAGTCTGAAAAAACTCAAGAAAATTCCAAAGAAAGAAATAATTTAATAGAAAAATCTGCATAAGAGAGACAGCCCAGTGACACTCCCTGAATCTATAATGCACAGCAATAGAATGATTGAAAAAAGAAACACTAAACCAACTGAAAAATGGCCCTACTGACATCATAAACTCTGAGGTAGGAAAACCTACAGGAAAGAAAGTCAGAAAACAGCGGACTTGTGGGCCAAAGAGCTCAAGTGATGTTCGTTTGAACAAATGCAAGAGATGCTCAGTGAGATCAAACAAGAGGCAGTCAAAGAAAAAAACACCCTTAATACATAAAAAAATGTATTTTATTATAAAGATAACATAAATAGAGAGATAAGGTTGTGCAAGAAATGAAGGAGAATTTCAGTAGAAAAGTAGAAAGACTGAAGAAGTTCCAAGCTGAACTTCAGGATATGAAAACTCACATGAAATCAGGGAAAATCAGCTCAAGAATTTTGAAGGTAGACTATCAGATCTTGAAAATAAGGTTGACCAACTGGACCATTTGGTCAGTTATGACCAGAAAACAAAAACATGGAAAAGAGACTAAATGTGATAGTTTATGGATGACTCAAAGAGAAACAACCTCAGGATTATGGGAATACAGGAGAAAGTGGAGGACAGTACAAAAGGTATAAAGGACATGTTTAATGAAATTATAGAAGAACATTCCCCATATCTAGGAAAAGAAATTAACCTGAGATACTGTAGACATATATAATACCAAACTACCTTAGCTAGGAACAAAAGCCTCTCCACAATACATAATAATCAAAATCCTAGATACTTAACACAAAGAAAATACTAAGAAATGATAGAGAAAAACATAAAGCAATTTACAATGACAAAATCATTTGAACAACACTAGCCTTCTCATCCCAAAACTTAAAGGCCAGGAGATCATGGACAGACATCATTCAAGGGCTAAAAGAACATAAATGCCAATGTTGTCTGTCATATGCAGAAAAATTATCCTTCAAAACAGAGGAAGAAGTCAACATTTTTGTCATAAAGAAGACCTAAAGAAATTCATGACTGCTAACATTGCAGAAAATATTAAGGGGAATCTTAGACACTGGGAGACCAGTAGCACCAAAGATCCCATAGAAAAGGAAATAACAAAAAGAGAATAGACTCACAGTGGTATTAATCAACACTGCAACATCACAATGACGACAAGTTGTAGCAAATGTGCCTCTATACTAATTCTTAATATTAATGGTCTCATTTCTCCTATCAAAAACAAAGATTGACCGACTGAATCAAAAAACAAAAACCAACAATATATTGCTTACAAGAGACACACTTTACCCATGAAGAAACACATAGACTGAAAATTATAGAATGGAAATCAATACTTCATGTAACTGGACCAAGAAAACAAGCAGAGATAGATTATACTATTGTCACACACAGCAGATTTCAAGCCAAAACTGATACACAGATTCAATGCAATTCCTATTAAGATTCCAACAACATATTTTACAGAATTTGAGAAAAAAATCCTAAAATTTATATGGAACCAAAAGAGACCCATAATAGTGAAAACAATCCCAAGCAACAAGACAAAAGCAGACGGCACTACAGTTCTAGACAAGTTATATTACAAAGCAACAGTGATAAAAACCATATGATATTGGATCAAAAATGGACAGGTTGGCTAATGGGAACAGAACAGAATAACCAGAAACAACCTTAAGTACTCTCAGCTAACTGATCTTTGGCAAAATAGCTGTTGTGGTTTGGATCTGTAGTGTCCCCAGATTCCTTATGTACCTATGGATATTATATAATGTTAGGAGGTAGGTCCCGCCTAGAAGGTGCAGATGCTTGGAGCTTGACCTGGAGGGGGATGTGTTGATTTTTTCCTTCCTCCCAGACTTGTCTGTGTTCTGCCAAGCTGTGAGGATCCCTTTCTTCAGCACTGGCCCCACTATGTACTTCTACCACTGACGGCCACCCATTAATGAACTGTGAACTTCTGAAACTGTGAGCTAAAATAAATCCATCCTCCCTAAAGTTGTTGATTTTGGGTCTTTTCTCCAAACAATGATAAAGTAGCTAAGACATACTTTGGAGAAAACATGCACTGGAGAAGAGAAAAGATAAATTATTCAATAAATGGTGTTGGGAGAACTGGCAATCCATATCCAGAAGAACGAATCTAGCCCCATACCTTTCACCATGTACTAGAATCAAATCAAAGACCTAAATATGAAAACAGAAACACTGAACTTAAAAAACTTCTGCACATCAAAGGAAATAATGGATAAAGTGAAGAGAGAAGCAATAAAATAGGGGAAAAAATCATCACCTACACCTCAGACAGGAGGCTAATAACTACAGTACTCAAAGAACTGAAAAAAATAGACCCCTGGAATTCAAAGATCCACTTAAAAAATTGGAAGTTGAAATGCATAGACATCAGAAGTACAAATGGTCAGCAAATTTATGAAAAAAATGTTCAATATCCTTAGCCATTAGATAAATGCAAATCAAAACAACATTGAGATACCATCTTGCCCCAGTGAGAATGGCTTATATCAAGAACTCAAAAAGCAGTAGATACTGGTGAGGAACCAAATAAAAGAAAACCCTTCTACATTGCTTGTGAAACTGTAAACTGGTACAACCAATGTGCAAAGCACTGCAGAGATCTCACAAAGAACTGAAAACAGATGTTCCATTCGACTCAGCAGTACCTCTTCTGAGTATCTCTCCAAAAGAGTCAAAACAACATACAACAGCAGAGATACATGCACATCTATGTTTATACCAGTGCAACTCATAATAGCTAAACTATAGAAAATGCCAAAATATCTGTCTACAGACCAACAGATTTTTTTAAAACTATTTTATATAATCTCTTGCAGGCAAATGCATATAACTTGAGATCATTATTGTTTAGTGAGGTGACTCACTCTCAGAAGACTAAATATTGCATGGTTTCTCTCATATGAGAAGCCCAGGTGTAAAGAAATAATAGAGTGAAATAAGTGAAACTTTGTGAGTTGTAGGGATGAGGGAGGTGGTAGAAGGACAAGAAAGGGAATGGGGAAGGGAATGTGAAGTTGATGTGTTATACGTGCAAAGTTCTTAAGTTTAATGTAACTGACGTGTACCAGATATACATGCCGATAAAAGATGAGCGGGGTCAGACTTTATCATAAGATCCACTGACAGACATCAGAGAAATTGTAACCTTTGAATTTTTATTTTGAAAAGTGTATTTGTAACTTTTTCTGAAGACAGAGCTTATAACTTTCAAAAAACTTTTAAAATAATTGATAATACACAATTATTTTAAAAATATTATTGTGCTAGGAGATGGAATCAAAGAAAGAATTCAATTTCCCAAGAATTTAAAATAACCTACCCTTATTTTTTAAAAATGACATTCAAGTAAGTCATTAATAATTATTTCATCAGGCCCCTATTAAATATGCAGTAGAGAATTATAGCCGTTCAGTAAATTCATTAGAAAGGGTAGTGGAATATTGAAAAAAGATTAAGGATCAAGGAACCAGACAGATCTATGTTGTCTCTAAGTTCTGTCAGTAATTAGCTACATGACAGAAAATAACATAATTAAACATTCTGAGCCCCTGTTTCTCCCTCTGCCAAAGGTAATCAACAATTCCTACTTCAAAATGACTACCTTACAGAATTTTAGGAGAGTTCAAACAATCTTTCAGATCCTGGAACTGCCAGCACTTCAGTAATATTGTTTCTTTCTCCTTTTTTCCAACTGAATAGGTGTTCCTTGTAAATGCCTAAAATATCCAAATTATTCATTTCCAGAAACCGTGAAGACAGAAGTCATGTAATCCCTAAAATAAGCCACAGAATATATTTAAAAATTCAACAATTTCTATCAAAATAAAAAGTAGTGTTCTTTCAACCATGCTAAAGCCACTGAAAGGCTCATTCAGGACAACTCTAACAAGTATCAGCAAGAATGATTTTAAAAATCTAAATCTAACTAAATCTAAAGTGCAAACTCCAGCTCACAAACAGAGGACTTAGAAGTAAGTGGAGAATATTTCAAAGTGTAGCATTAATCACACCAAATGATAAATGGGGCTGAGGAAAATAAAATCCCGAATTCAAGAGAGTATCTGTTCCAACCAAACCGACTTTGAGAATCAACTGGAGAGAATCAAGTGAATGACTCTAGAAAACTCTTCAGATAACAGATGTGGCTGCAGCGTTTGCACCCAGAAGTCATTTAGTATGTACAACACAAAATGAAGTGGAGCTTTTGCACATGAACATATCTGCAACAGCTGCTACTGTTCACCCTTGCTTGTCTGCAATCATGACTTCTAACTGTGAAATTTAAATTTTAGGCGGAAAATAATGTATTGCTTTTCTTTGCAAGGGACCCACCTAATTGAAGATGATGCAGTTCAGAAATACTGGAGAATTAATGCCTCTTTTCCGTAAAGTATCCTTTAATCTGTGACTAATAAGACAGAGGGAAAAAGCACAAAACTCACCAGCTCTCTCATTCTTTGGTCAGGGTAACTCTGGACTATTGTTTTCTCTACTGGCTCCCAGGAACTTCCCAGAGATATTCCATTCTGGATGCTTGCTCACACTGGTAAATTGCATGCCAATACAAACTTTAGTTGATTTTCTACTTTCTCTGACCCAAGCCTCCACTCCCCATCTATGTTTCCAAGGCATGACTTTAGCTCAAATCCTGGAACCCAAGCTGAGATAATCTTTCTCTTTCAAACATTTACCCAAACTTTAGAAAGAGAAATTACTATCAAAGAAGAAAACCACAAACAAAAATGAAAATTTCAGCAAACTTCTCTCAGAATTAATAGGACAAGTAAGTATGAAATAGCAAAATATTATTATTTTGTTTAATATTGAGAAATTTGGTAGCCTAAAGCAAGCTTGTTATAGTAATTTATACAGATGAGAATAGTATCAGAGATCTAAATTTTCTGTAGAGCTCTAAAACAAGATAACTTAAAGAATAATTCAAAGAAGAGATAATTTTGCAGTTATTTAAAATATTAGAGAGAATGAGAATGAAGTTTATACTCCTAATTTTGCGCAGCTAGGAAAAACTTAATTCTGAAACTAATCCATCTTTACACTGTGAAAATGCACCCACCCACATACTATCAAGCAATCTCATTTCAGCGTTTGATGAAAAAAGCCTTAATAAAGGCACTAGAAAATCAAATTCAGCATTCCATCAAGAGCATATTACAACATGAACAAGTTGGCTTTATCTAGGAAAACAAAAACTCCTTAACTTAGGAAGTCCAAGACAGCAGCAGCCCGCAACCGTTCCTGCACTACGGACAGACACTAAGGAAAACTATTTTTCCACACATGGTACACAGGGCGGAGGGAGGGGGGATGGGCGTGGGAGAATGTGGAGCAAGGGTGACCCCAGGATCACTGCCTCAGCTCCACCTCTGATCACCAGGCCCTAGAGTCTCATAAGAAGCCTGCAACCCGGATCCCTCACATGCACAGTTCCTAGCAAGTTTCCGCGCTCCTGTGAGAATTTAATAATACTGTTGATTGACAGGAGGCAGAGCCCGAGCAGTCAGGGGTGCAATGGGGAGAGACCGTAAACAGATGAGGCTCTGCGTGCGTGCCAGTTGTCTGCCTACTTCCAGTGGCCTAGTTCCATACCACAGCACAGAGGTTGAGGACCTTTGCAGTTCAGTGCTGCACTTCACTACATTAATTAATGAGTAGATGAAAAGCATATGCTCATTTCTGTAGAGAATAAACAGGCATTCAATGTGACGTATTCATTCCTATGTTATTAATAAAACTACTTTAATATGATTCAAACTAATAAAAATCCTCATTCTTAATTGCAAAAAAATTAAAGGCTTTTTTATGTCAGAGATAATACAAAAATATTCTGTCACTTCCACCACTTATCATTGTTCTGAGGTTTCTAGCCAATACATTGAGTGAGTCAAAAGAAAGAGGAGGGGTAAACATAGAGAAACAAGAAAGCAAATTATCATCTTTGCAAATTATGTAATTATTTACCCCAGAAAGGCCAGGGATCCAAATGAATTACTCCAGAGAACAACAAGATGTTAACAAGTGACTAAATCACAATACCATCACACAAATATCGGGAAACCTGAATCATTAGCAATAAAGTTTTGGATGTTTGAAGAAGAGAGTTTCATTCACAGTTCCAGTAAAGTAAAAGCTACATTATTCTTGTAGAGAAACCTAAAGTGAGCTATGTGTAAAACCCACGTGGAAAAAACACTATACAAGTTTATGGAAAAGCATGGAGGACTCGCTAAATAAAGTGTTTGATATGCCAAATTTACAGATGAGAAGGCACTTCTCAGTTGCAAAGATGGATGTTTTCTTAACCATAATTTATAAATGTAATACACTTATAATTAAATTTCTTGCAAAACTAATATGAGATGTGAAAATTGCAAAACACATTGCTAAACCCATGCGGAAGAATAAACTCATGAGGATGACTAAGAAATTTCAGAAAAAGAGTTTTAGAAATAATTTTGGAATTGTGGACAAAAAGAGAATAAAAAGCTATAGTGGGTAAAACATGTCATTGGCATAGAAAAAAATACACAAATATAAAAAATCCTTTGTATTATAAATGTGGCATTCAAAAAGCTACCAGGTGGTAGAAAAAAGTAAATGATTTTGACACAGGGGACTGATCATATCAAAAAGTTAATAAGTTTTTGTGTACCTAACAGCAAATCCAAGTATATTACTATTTAAATGTTTCTAAACATCAAATTACTATTTTTTAGTACTGCAGAAGAAAAGCTCAGTAATCTTTCTGATGTGATAATAAATCCAAAAAGTATAAGGTGTTATAATTAAAAGTTAATTTAAGATTTTTATAAGGCAGGAAAATTCTGAACAAAATTAAAATAAACCAAAAAGCACAGTATGCACAACAGACAATACTCACATAATTTAATATCCTGATATTATATCACATAATATTGTTATATTTAATTATATTGTAGTCATAACATATAATTCCCTAGTGGGGAAACAGGCAGAGATTAAGAATAAGTAACTTACAAATAAGAAAAACATTGTGAAAAATTTGTTAACTATAATCTGAGTAAAAATATTAAGGGATCTATCACTTTTCAATATAAAAAATGTTGGAAAGGTGTATGAAATTACACATTGACACATATTTTTGAAAATACAGTTTGAGATCCTTCACGAGAGCCATCGTAGAATCTTACAAGCTTACATACTATTTAAATAGGTGATTTATTTCTGAATATATGAAGAAGTAACAGGGTAAAAGCGTACCAATGAAGTCACTGATGTGAATAAATGTTTACAGCACATACAAGATGCTGAAAAATAAGAGATTCCTTTTTTAGAGCTTATCAATACAGTTGTGATTTGAAGCTAAGCACATTTTTTGATATTACATCCACAATATTAGCTGAATTTCAAGGGATTTGAGAAATTAAATCTGCTAACAGAACAATATCTAGAGCTTTAAGACACGACCTTTTCACCAATAGACTATGTATACAAAAGGAAAAATGACTGAGGTCATTTTTTCTTTCATTTTTGATGATTAATGCTGAACAAAAATCAGCAGAAGATGAAATAAGATTAGTGACATAATATTTTGTTTGTAAGAGAATGGCTGATGTCAGCATCAGGCATTTCAGCCAGTTTGGGCACAACAAACTCATCAGCTCACTTATATTTCCTGGCTACTCAAGGAGGTCATCCATTAGATGAAAGAATCTGAATTTTCATTAGATTGATCAAAAGAAGGCAAGTGCTCTTTCTTTTGATGACACACATTAGCTTAAATGAAAAGAACACACTTTATGCCAACTGAACGTGTTTTCTGTGTAAGTCTGCTCAAACTCACATCATGAAAGTGTGGTAACATTTTCACTTACACTAATATTTTGCTATCATTGCAAAAAGACATGTAAAATGTTTTTATACACAGAAAAGACTCTCTAACATGATGTGTGTTAGCCTAGATACAATGAAATCTATGAACTCAGTCAACCTAGTGAATCTTTTAAATAAATAAATCTTTTATGTCTCACAGCTTTTTATGTTTCAAACATATATTTACCCCTTCAAATGCAATAATTCACAACAGCACTGTCTGATGTGTAGTGTATAGTCTTTGAAAGTTCATAGTTATATAATTATTCCCTTAAGTCAATCTCAGGATCCACCATGATAGGTTAACAAAAGAGATTTCTGTGAAGGATATAGGGAGCATTTCTTAAAACAGTTTATATAACAAGTCATTCTAGAGCTGAAATATGGAATGGAATATTTTTATTTGGAAGATACAAGACTGAATTTGTTTTGTTTTTCTAAATTGTATAAACAAAGTCTTTGTTGATGGGTTTCCTTCTGTGTAGTAAACTAATTTGTAGATGCAATCTAAAGCTACAATATAATATTTTAAGCAATATTCTTTACACCAAAGTGTACTGAATAACCACAGTGTATATCTGTCGCTGATTAAGTAGTGGAAACAGCAGGAAATCTGATGATAACATAGGTTAAATAGTTACTTGATTTTAATAGCAAAAGAAACAGAGCATTTGAGAAAATATTCACTGTCAAGTTTCATTAGCATTACTCAAGGGCTGTCTGCTCATTTCATAAGATGTAGTAATTAGCTACTCCTGGGTGCCCTGAGAGGTACTGAGGAGGAAGATAAGTTCCCAGTAAATATAATGTTAGTTGATCATGACAAAGAAAACAGAATAAAAAGTAAAAGAACCCCAAGAGGAGCACACACACATGTTCCCACTTAAATCTTAGCCAGCTTGCATTAGCCTTACTATTTCTGTAGTATGAGGTAGGAAACAGGGGTAAGAGTAATAATATAATTTTTCCAAGGCCCAGTGGTAGTAAATGTTAAGTTCAAGAATTAAACCCAAGTTTCTGCTGTCAAACCAGGGCTTTCCCTCGATAGGGCTCAATCCAGCTCATGGAGTGTGGATATTTTCAGCAACATGAGTGCATGTTATCTTTAGATCCATTTGGATGTTACATATGAATAACACTATTTTAAAAACTAGTACAAGTTGGTGGAGCCAAAAGTTCCTTGGTTAACCAGCAACAGAGCTCAGACCGGAAGCTAAGATATGGAAACATAAGCATACCTTCTTCCATATACTGGGCTATTATATTTTTAAATTCTTTATAGTGACAAACTGTGTGTGCGTGTGTGTGTGTGTGTGTGTGTGTGTGTGTGTGTGTGTGTGTGTGCACTAGCATGCACATATTAAGACAAGAAAGCCCTACTTCCACCATCAGGTTGATGAGTAACATATGGAGTGGCCTGGAGAGAACTGCTGTGCTTGCTGCCTGCCTCGGACTCAGTTTCCTTGACTAGAATGAATGCTAGACAACGAGTGTGCTGCAGAAATAAAAGGAATGAAAAGAAGCTTCTCAGAAGAAGTGCAAATGGCCAACGCACATATGAGAAAGTGTCATCAAGGGCCATCAGAGAAATGCAAGTAAAAACAACACTGAGGTTTCACTTCACTCCAGTGAGAACGGTCTACATCAAGAACTCAAAAAACAACAATTATCAGTGAGGGTCTGGAGAAAAAGTAACCCTATTCCACTGCTAGTAGGAAAGTAAGCTGGTACAACCACTATGGAAAGCAGTCTGGAGGTTCTTTAGAAAGCTAAGAACGGAAATTCCATTTGATCCAGCCACTGCCCTACTGGGCATAAACCCAAAAGAAATAAAATCAACATATCAAAAAAAAAAAAACACACACACACACATGCCCACGTTTACAGCAGTACATTTCATAATAGCCAAATCCTGGAAACAACCTACCTGCCCATCCATACAGGAATGGTTAAAGAAGATGTGGTACCTATATACGATGGAATACTATGCAGTCATAAAGAAAGACAGCTATGAAGCATCTGAGTGAAAATGGGGCCACCTAGAGTCAGTAATGCTCAGTGAGATGGACCAGGCACAAAAGACTGACTATAGATGGGTGTCTCTCTTATGAAATGCACAAAAATAATAACATAAAAGGCCCCAACATGAATGGCAGGGTAGAATGAGAGGCAGAGGTCAGACAGGAAAGGAGTGAACCTCTGAAAAAGAGATGACCCTCACTAGACACTCACTAATTCCCCAAGCTCCATTGTTCTAATTTGTTACAGAATTTGGAATTCACGTATTTACAAAAAAAAAAAGTTGAAATTTTTGTTATGTGAATTTTTTTACTGAAATTAAAATTTTAAAAACTGAAAAATAAGAGGAAATTAACCAATTTAAAGTGAACTATGATATTCAAAATAAAATCTCTGTAAGATTTTTAAAAAAATAAATAGCTCTTACCTTGCTCCAAAATCATTATTATTTAAGAAAAAAAAGGAAGGAGTGTACACAGACTAGTATAACCCATTTTCTTCTGTCCTGGGATTTCCCTCAGCTGCCTCCTTCAGGGCACAGCGGCATCATGGAGCTCTGCAGCTCCTCACAGTCCCTCTTCTTACTCCTAGGGTATCACTTGGGATTTGAACTCCTTGGATAAAAGCATGTTATGCTATAGCACGGCTGCTTCCCCTGCTGGTTGCAATACTCTGCTTAGTTTTTGCTGAGCATAGTAATGGCCACTTTTCCCCACAGACATGAAGTCACAGATTGGGGAACTTGCTAAGTTATAAGAAGGATGGGGGCACCAGTAAAAATCAGCACATTTTGTTGATACAGAGGTATATAAACAAATAATTAATTTCAAAGGTACTGCTTTATTAAATACATTATTCTTGGCAATTGATTGGTTTGAATTATTTTCATAAACACTCTTTGCTCTAAACTGTACCATACTGGAGAGAAATCTCCAAGTATTAGTAACGCTCTCAGGCATTTAATCTCCTCTAAGCATTGGGGTGAGACACTCCAATTTTTCTGAGAAGGAAAAAAAAAAAATCTGCGTATATCTTTTCTCCAGCAGAGCAAGAACAGGAGGAAAAGGGCTTAAATTCTATTTACAAGAAAAGAATTTCGTTTTAAATGAAGGTCATTAAATACTAGAATAAGGATAAAGGTCAGAAAAGAACAAAGATGGGTTGTAAATGTAGAACAGATTTTTCTATCCACTGGAATGATTCAGTAATGGTTCAAGGACCTAAGTTCCTATAAATATAAACAAGTCATAGTCTAAATATCAAAAGGCTACTCTTTCTTCTTCAATTTATAGGCAAGGTTCAAGACCATAACATAAACATGGGCATCACCAAAATTAGAATTCATAGGCCAGGCCAAAATATTCTCACCTTAGAAACTCAATTTTCTCTATTTAGTTGACAAAAATACAAAACAAGCAAACAAAACAGCATGGTGCCTGTAGCTTTGAGAACATGAGTGGAAAAGTTGATTAAATCTCAAAGCACAATGCTATATGACTCTAGAAGTTTTTGAAACTAGATTTGTAGTCTCATCCTTCTCTTATTATATAAAATCACTCCCTTTTTATCACCCTGAGAGCTATTTTTCTTGAGAGATCTAGCTATCCAGCTAGGGGCTTATTTTTCTTGATTTGGGAGTTTCTTAAATAAAAGAAATGCAGCTCCAACTTTAAATATACATGAGTACAAATTTGTACATCAAGTTTAGAAATCAATTTTTTAAATTGAGCAAAAATAGTTAATTTTTTCTCAAATTTGATGAAGATTAAATAGGTAGACAAATTCTCTCCATTCTAATTCTCATTACATGTCAATCACCTCTCTTATACTTTGGAAATTTTATTTAACCAACAAAATTCTTATCTAGGATATGACTTCTGGTTACTTAAAATTTATTTACATATGACATTACTAATAAAAATTGCATAAGATCCACGGTGTGAAACTAAAGAAATACTGAAAATTTTTTCTTCTGACCATTAACAAAAACCCTCTAGGGATTTTGCTCAGCAAATGTTTAAAAGTAAAGAAACATTTCAATATTACAGTTTATTTTATTTTGCAGTCTCTGGAAAGTGCATGACTTTTTCCTTCACAGTTTACACTTCACACTCAGTAATATTAATGAAAAAGACACTTAGAAACAAATATCCATTGGCCTTTAGTATTCCTAGTATTCCCAATGTGACTAGCTGAAAATATGCATAGATGATGGCGTGATAAATACATTTCTTTGAGGTCATATCACAGCTGAAAACAAGTCT
This sequence comes from Ctenodactylus gundi, assembly GCA_004027205.1. Lineage (NCBI taxonomy): Eukaryota > Metazoa > Chordata > Mammalia > Rodentia > Ctenodactylidae > Ctenodactylus > Ctenodactylus gundi. Next base: position 270,102 of record PVKB01002528.1, read on the forward strand.
GTGCTAGCACAATGTAATTCTGAAAACTCGTTTCCCTATCATTCTTACTGCAACACGAATTTCAAGTTCACAGGGGTCGAGGGTTAAACTGGTTAACCTTTTCAGGCTATGTGTACTGTACTATTTAGCTTTTTCCCCATAAAACTTTATAGACTCTCCCCCATATTTTATTTGCTTTTGAATCATGTGCAATTGACCTGTCTTCATAATAAAAGTCTTTGGAATTATACCGTGTTCATAATTTCTAGTACTCATTTTAGGAGCTACCACTTACATAAGGATCCCTCTAATTCCCACAGGATACTAAAATGAATATTTTCTGAAGGAGTGATTATAATTCCTCATATTCAGGTAAGTGGGTAATGGAATTGAATTCAATACATGTAGGACAATTTTATATTTCTTTGATTGGTTCTAAATTTTCTTAAAGAAATCAAAATAATTTTGCTAAAAACTAGCTAGCAAATGTATTTCATATAAAGCAATGCCTTCTTTTTTCTTAAGAATTTTCCAAAATATACAAAAAAAATGATTTGGTCTAATCAATAGGAAAGTTGTATTTGTAACTGATTATAAAGTTCACACCATGCTGAAAACAAAGCCTAGTTTCTTGGGCTTTTAAAGCTACTTAAATATATGTAATGGAGATCTTTGGTCTACGCACACCTCTGTCTTCTATTCTTACAAGGACTAGTAGATGGAATAAATGCTATAGATGAATCATGGGATACCACTCAAGTTGTGAAGCCCTCTTTACCAGGGAAGGCTTTCTAAAGCTGCAAGTTTCAGAATATCATAGAACTTCAGTTTGGAAAGGTCTTATATGCCCAGTGTTTCCTGATTCTTTAATTTCATCTTCAGAAGGCAATGATACAGGATATCTCACTTGACTAAGATATTTCTGGATAGTTCTAATTTTCAATCTTTCAAATTTTGAACTTAGAATCCCTAAATTTTCTGCTCTTCAGACTTCTGGATCATTTATTAACCAAAGATAGATACGACATGCAAATTGTGCAGACCTTCAAAGCATTAAAGAAAGCAACAATCTGGAAACGCCAATGTGCTTGATGGAAGAGGGAACCAAGAAAAGCCAACTCTGTCTAGCTAGAGGACCAGAAAGTCAGCTGAACATCCTGGCTGGGCAGGAGAATGGCCGTAGCTCAAGGTCAGCCTGGGCTACATAGGGAGTTCAGGACCAGCCTAGTATGGTCCACCCCTGCCAGTAAAGGAAAGTGAAGGAAATAGTCCACCCTCACCTGGTTGTGTCAAGATGCCCTCCCAACAGAGCAGTGTCCAGGAAAATGGAGCCTGCTGCATATTTTTATCCATGTTTGGCAGTAAATGACTTCGTCCACCACAGCGTGTGTGGAGAACACATGGCTTTCTGTTCCAATCAGTGTTGGTCTACACAGCTTAGTTGGATGTTTCACTTCCCACCTGCATCCAGCAATAACAAGTTTCTGTGTTCCTGCTCTCCTGTTTAATGGAGGCTGAGCATTAACCTTCTCCCCCCTCCCTACTTCCATCCAGTCTAAAATAATAATGACTGTGCTCTTTATAAGATTTATATAGGATTTTTAGTCTCATTACATTTTGCTTGAGAGCCGATGGTTCCGTATCCATGGATTTTTGCCAGCCCACTGTAAACTTAGTGGCATGAAATCTACCACAGTGGGAGCATTTACATCACAGAAATGGACAAGAATCTTTAAAAAGACAATATTATTCACAGAATAGTACACCAGCACACCATTGAATAGCAATTCTCTTCAAGAGCTGGAGATTTCTTCCTATTTTGGCCCTACTTCTCCGAGCCCAAATGCCATTACTAACCTCTCTCCATTCCCCTACATTAAATTCTTCAGGAATGCTTAACATGTGCAGTTCCACAGGCACCCTGTGCTCACTCCCACCTCAGTGCTTTTGCATATGATGTTCTCTCTCTGACCAGCAACACCACTGTCATCCCTGTGTCTGCCATTATCAGTCACTATCCCCCCAAACCATCTGCAGCTCCACTTTTGCTTAGATAATCACAACTGTTCTTGGAGGATATCACATTAGGAACCTTTCTGTATCTCAGCTGCCTGGGCTAGGGTACCTTCTGTCTTCACTGTGGTATTGTACATTATCTTTTTATAACAAAACACAACACTCCTCTTGTACTTTCTGGTGTTTCTAATTAAAGGATGAAATTCTAGAAACCAGAATCAGACTTAGCATTACATCCTCAGCTTACGTACAGTAGAGAGCACAAAAGGATTATTGAAAATTTG